>JAQFYC010000029.1:0-115153 GCA_034694165.1 Tomocerus mixtus | reverse complement strand
AATAACAATGAACCTTGCAACAAAGAATCATATAACATACGATAACATAGATTAGATTGTCAGAGATACAATACAGTTAACAACATAAATATACGGAACAAGTAACCGCTCGAGGATCAAGAACATAGCGTATCACATTGCCCCTACAGTTACCTCTTATTACATACATTAGGTAACCTTACATACTTACAATGCCAAACAATGACAATTGACGTCTAATTCCGCATGGGCCGGTCAAAGCTGAGAGTAGTGAATCGATAGCACTTAATGTGCTCTATCATGTGACAGTACCAGATATTGGCCGCATTTGCGCGTTTTCGAATAATTGTAATTAACAGAGTGACAAAAGGTATAACAGGCTTAGGAAACCTATCATAGGGATTGGTAAGACTATACTAGGTTGGGGATTTTACAAAATGAACAATTAATTCGTGAACAAGCAGTATTTAGCAAAAACGTCTCTGAAATTTTTTTGTCCAAGAAATTTAGGGGACATTGCCGCTATTACCTACGCTATACGAGCATTACCGGTAATGCCTAATTATTACAGATTTTACCAGTAACATAATTAACAAACTATTATACAGCATTATCAGAAACCTAATACATTTGGCGTATGAATAAATTACAATTCTCCTTTACGGTAAGATTAAGTATTAGAATACATCACTAGTATTTAACATGTTATAATATAAACAATTATTCTTATACAGACAGTAAAAGATTGACTAAATTATCAAATATATTTTTGAATACGGTCATCGCAGTCCCACTTCCCAAAACAAAGAAGTTACCCATTTGAAATCTTACGCGTACCACCGAGTTAAGACTTAGAAGCATCGGCTTTGTATACAATAGTTTATTCTCATATACTGGGTCTATTATTTTGTTACAATAGTAATCGATATATTTAGCAGCCCAAAATCCCCATAATAAAACAAAAGAACCTAAGAGTAAGAAATAAATTATTATGACACACATTCCTAAATTGAGGAAAGCACTGTAGCGAACGATGATAAATGCGCCAAAAATAAGTGCGAAGCTAATTGTGAAAACACAGCCAGGTAACAAAAAGGAAAACGTAGCAGCCTTCACAATTGAGTAGTAGACAGTCATTCCTTGGTAGATACGCAAATATTTTAGAAGCTGTTTTTCAATCAGATGGTGTGACATGAAATTTTTTGAACCCCGAACCAGAAGGCACAGATGAGACATTCTTTTGCTAAAACAAATATCACAAGAAATATTATTATTAAAATTATGCACATATTTTACTAATTATTTTTTGTCAAAATTCATAATTGCATATTGATTCAAAAATGTATAATAAAAAGTATTTTGTTACAAGATTTCCTGCGCCAGTAGCTTGCTTCCATAAACAATAACGAATAGCATCGAGATGTTAAAGCCGATATAGAAGAAATGGACGCATGTGACGAGCCACAGTAGAAAAGTCCATCCGTGCAATGCAGTAGAACTTAAATGGAAAATTCTAACAGTTTTAATAATATATAATTCATCGAGGTGTATCGATTTTGGAAGAAGGAATATAGTAGGCAACGCAATAAGTGCAACTCCGCCCAAGCACCATGAGAAAACAAATACCACGATTTCCATGAAGAAGCTTTGCTGACGAGAGACTTTTGGGCCTTTTTTCCCTAAAATTATGTTTTCAAAAATATTTACTACAAATATTGATAAATTCTAAAAAATAATTAAATTATTAATTAAGTGTATCAAAATACTGATAGCTAAGAAATATAAAATAAATATCGTAGTACTATTATTACCGTATCTCCGGTTAATGTCGAACATATTATTAATTAGAGCAATATAATCTGAAGAGTGGAGAAGCAGGTTAATTTGATCTACTGCAAAAATGAGAGATAAATTGCAGTATGTGATATGAAAACACCGAGCTGCGGGAGAAATGTAGCTGGCTGCTTCACTTTTCATAGATAGAAGTAATGAGACCCATTCCGAAGCCTTGAACGAAAATGCAATGACACTCAATACATAAAATGGAATTTTCTTATAGCCTTTTAATTCAACTAGCTTCAATGTAGTCCTGTTCCAATTATAGGGAAGGAGGTGGAGTCGGCAACCAAATGAGAAGATGAAATGTAGAAGTAATATTGTTGTTTTAGAGAGGACGGGGCTCGATTTTGATTTTGATCCATTTAATTGTACCTTCTGATTTTCAATTGCACTCGCCATAGTAATAATTAGGTAACACAAAATATGGATAATACTGATGAAAAATTTTCAAAATATTTTAAACATCAATGCACCTGATTTTATTTTATTTTATTTTAGCATGTTGCTACATACTTAAAGGAATAAGGACAAATACTCATGTGAGTTAATGCTTCTTTTGCAACAACTTACTTGAGTATGACGCATTTCTGCATTAGCAGTTACATATATACATATTATTTATATTATATAATATTATATAGCAAAATATCGAATGTGAAAAATATATAGAATCTTGACACGTAGTCCTTAGAGTTTTATGTGAGTATATTTACTTGACATTTACATATCTAAATACTTAATGCTTTGATATTACATTACCATACCACTAATGGAATTAAATAAACAACTCAATCGACAAGGAGCATTGTTTTGAAATGACTATTGTATAACTCATATTAAATATGTAAGTATATATTTGGTTTCATATAAATATTGATACTTTGATACTATATATTATATCATGTATTTATTACATGCATAGTAAAATGTAATCACTTTTAAAGTATTGCCTAAAGCCAGTTAATGCTGTCGGTGTACGACTGAAACCTTCACGAGCTTAGTTTTGCTGTGCTTAAAGCTGAACTTGGTTGGGGAATCGGGAGTAGTGCTAGTTTAGCGTATAAAAGAAAAATGCAATTACATGTATTTACATATTATTCCCTTTCACGTGCAGTGTTCAAAACTTTGTAAGTTCCTTACGTCAGTTTTTTGTCACAGTCACAGATTTTTATGTAAAAATGATGGAAGGCTACTCTATATTAAACTACTAGTTGTTTCTAGGTACACATGTTGAGGTTATGCAATAATGTGACAAGGTAGGATGTTGCAATTTGGATAAGTATAATACAATATTGAAATGTCTTTGAAATTCTTATAGTTTGTATTATTGTGTTGGTTGTCAATTCGATTTTTAACTTACAATACTGTAAATATAATCGAGGAATAAAATGCGTTGTACTTACTACTTACACAAGATACTGTAGTATTCTATTCGGCGAAAAGAACCAAATGGCGTTTTATTATTTATTTGTTATTCGAATTCTATTTATTTCTGTTATCTGAAGAGGTTACAATTACCTGACCCCGTGTTATAACATCTACACTACACATAACCTATAAATATGACGTAACGTATTTGATTTTAATGCATATTTAAAATATTATTATTATGTTAGTTGTATGTACGTATAATTATTACTAAAACTATATACAAAATTCTATTAACAAGAAAAAATTTTACGGAATGCTTTTGCCAAACGACTTTAGAAAATTATCACGACATATAATAGAGAGTATAAGATTGGTCCGCCTGGCATTCAGCTTGGCTTCGCTACTTTCTCAGCTTAGAAGCTGGGAGTGAGCCATCCGCCACATTTACTTGTGTATTAGACTAAAGCGGCTGTGTTCGCTTGCTTCATGAATTGCGGGAAATTTGATTTCCTAGTCAGTTCACATGCACATGAAGCCAAGCTAGGTCTCGCTTCAGATTGGACGTTTTGAAGCCAAGCTAAATTTTTAGCTTCGTGTTTCGCTTCATCGATGACGTATTAACTTTCTCCGTCGCAGGTTTCAGATAAAATGAAGCCAAGCTGAGAGCCAGGCGGACCAATCTGATACTCTCTAATGTCTAGTTAAGCAAGGCTTGTAATTAAATAGCGGTTAAATTTGCTAAAAGTAGCGGTTAAAATAAATTAGCAGAATTACTGACTTTAGCAGGGTCGCATATTTAAATTTACTGATTTAGCAGGCGTACATATTATTCATTAATCAGTCACATAAATCAATTAAGTCAAAATTATTGTCTTTGTCGAATCTTCTATCATAGATAGTTTTTTGTCATATGCTCTTTATATATGAGTCCAGCATATTGAACGTTTAGTATTTTATCCAAAAGCACTATTGAAACCTAAATATACTATAGTTATATATACTATCATATCATAATATGATCCATACTCCTAAATATGAACATCATTAGCATATGATTACCGTTATAGATAACACGAGGTTAAAACTCACAAAGTTTTCCTTCCCAATCATTAGCAAAATAATATGATTACATCGCTGTGTATGTAAATCGTAATGTTATAGATAACATGACACAGTGTAGGTTCAAAATATATCTCACGAAGTTTTCCAAAGCATATTTTTATTAAATGCATCGAAATGCGGAGTCAATACTAGTTTGCCTACAATACTAAAATATCGCTACAAAGACCGCTAAATCAGTAAAATTAAATATACGACCCTGCTAAAATCAGTAATTCTGCTAATTTATTTTAACCGCTACTTTTAGCAAATTTAACCGCTAGATAATAATAAGTCGTTTATCTTTCCATGTGTACTATTTCTTTGGAATGTTTCAGTTGAACTGAATGATCATATTGATTTGCAGAAATAAATTATTTTACGATTGGAGAATACAGGGATGTTATTAGAAGTCTGTTAGTTGAGATTGGAAATTACAAGATTGAGAAAAGTCATCTAAATATTTAACAGTTTCAGATTTTCAGAGGATATGGAAAATGAAGCTTACAGCGTATCCATTAAGAAAACATTTTATTTTCAAAAAATTAGTACTTTCAGCGCAAAATACCTCAAGTATATGCAATCAGGGAATGGTAACAGTAATTTTGCCATATGTTCGTGCTCAGTTATGGATAAATTATATGTGCGGAGCAAGAGGGAGAAAATTTGACGCATATATGCGAGGAGATGAGATTGTAGTTCCTTTAGGAATCCTATTTCCAATTTCCGTTTAAAGTCTCTGAAGTTTCCATAACCAAATATTAGTTCTATCTACTCTTATCAGGATTACTACATTTGTATTATGTAGGTACTAATTTCCATGAAGGTAAGTATTGGATCTCGACCAAAATGTACGTGCTGTATAGCTGTTATACTATGTGCTTTAGGCCCATATCAATTTATTGAATGTATTTATTATGGAATGAGCTACTTAGTATTTTATACACAACACATAAGTACAGGAAATTGATTTCTTACTGACTATACAATAATACATATAAAGGTATTTTTCTAATTATTTATTCCAAGAATTTTTTATACAAATTGGCTAAATCCAAAGAAAATGAATTCTGCGATTCATCTTTGACTAATTCCACCAAAATATCATCCTTCCAAAGCAAATACCTAGCTCACAATGAACCATAAATGCCACATCACTCTTTGATGCACATCTTAAATAGATAGCAGGTAGGTTAGATATATATTTTTAGCCAAAGGATGTTATTTCAAGGGAAAAATTGATTGAGGAAGCTGAAGTAACGGAACTATGCACGGGCAGAGTTCTTTGGCCAAAATATTATGAAAGGACAGTTCAAGACAGCGAATTCGTTATCTGTATATGCAATCTCTTTCATTATTACTCCGTAAACAAATATTATATACGAGTATAATGAAAAAGTATACCATTATTGTTGTTAGCAGATATCTATCCATCTATTTACGTAACTATACAGGTTATACAGCTAAATGGTAAGGAAGGACCATTTTATTAGTTCCTCAGGTTGCCGATTTCGGTTCGCTACCCCGATTCATATATATTTCTTTATTAAATGCTACTTAACCATATATAAATATATACATACTACAAAATACGTATCCGTGTGTATAGAGTAGCTTATATTGAGTAGGCTGCCTACGCAGACATCATAGAGATGCCATTTAGTCAAAAAGGAGGAAGCGCGGTTCAGAAAGCATGAAGTTCATCGTATACTACATAAATATTACGTATAGCTTAAGCTTTACTTACAATGCACTGACTGAGCAGATAAAGTTTGTGTATTAAAAGGAATATGCCAAGCCCCAGTCAGAGTAATCCTCAATTCCTCATCCACGTTTGAAAGAAAAGGGTTATGCATATTCTAGCTATAAGCATAATCCATAATAATAATATGTAACACAAAAGTTAGCCCTAAACTTAATAGTTAATCGCCTAATATTCAATTACATGCAAAACTTCTGCCTATATAACAGCTATTAGGGTACGCTACACAAAGCAGTAGTAGCATTTGCATGTAAAAGTCTATTTACACCCTTTTCTGTGCAAATGCTTTTTTACTTTCAGATAACAGTACAACAGGTAGGTAAGGAAGTGAACGTATTCAGCGTAGGGTTACGTAATGTCGCTTTAATTTAAGACAGCCTACATAATACCATATCAGCAGAAACACTTGTTAGCATTAACTTTTCACTAAAATTCTGATGCAGAGGCTTCCCTACGTTATTTATATAGAGACAGGCAGATCCAGGTAAAGTATACATCGTATTATTCTATACTACTTCTACTGAATGCTTATATTGGTACGTATACCCTATATGCCATGCATATCCCAGAAGATATCATCATAAAAATGTATATCACTACAAACATCAACATGACATCATTCAAAGTTGAACTTCCTTGCGTGCATCTGTTTACAACAGCATTTTGATTCGGTTCGGTCTTCAAACATTAGAATTAGAGCTACACCCTCTCTATATTATTATTTTATTCCTCTAGCTGTGTTCTAGCATGCATGGCAGCCACATTTTATAATTGTACGTTTATAAAGCAAGTGCTCCATAATATTCTTCGATTTCTTCTGTCAATGTTACTATTTGGCTCATTATTTCTGTTAAATCTCTCCATCTAATTCCCGTGGTATAAAGAACTTAAAAACAACCGTTTAGTGAAGATGATTAGTGAGATACACGATTGAAACGTGTTTTTGACACAAAGAAATGCTAGAAACTATAAGATTCTTGCTTTTAGACCAAATGATATGCGAAATAGTATATACTGTACTGTATGTAAACTACATATTTATATGCATGTGACGAATGAAGCTCTAATAGATATATTGTTAATACATTTTGTTGAGTTGCGGTATCAGTTATTTCATCATCGTCACATAGTAGTGACAATCGTCATTTATCTTCCCATCAAAATCAGTCAACTGTCTTGAGCATACAACAACATGACTAAATCCGTTCTATTCTTCTAGTGGGAGTTGCAACACTAACACTATGTGAGGTGTGTCTAATATTATTAGACTGAGCCGTGTGAAATCATAATGAATTGCATAAAAGAAGAGAATGAAAGATTAAGACACGTTTTTAATGCAGAATTGTTAAATGTTTGCATCGTGAAGAAAAAGGCAATAGTTTTCCTTCCTTTTGTCTACTGCAGTGCATTCCAGATAAGATTCAGACTTTCATATTCACTAACCAAACCGATTGTGAGAGAGAATCATAAATTCATTGTAGTAGTATGTAAAATGTTGCTAATGTGTTTTGCATTAAAATAATATCAAGCACTACATACTGTAGATAAATATTATTTATTGTACATGTAGAGTCACAGTCTCAGCAGAAATAGTTGCAGAGTTGCAGATTCTTTGCCCAGCAAGTGTTGAAAGGAGTTGCGATATTTTATCATGAGCTGCTGTGAAATATTTTGTATATCTGTGACTGTGACTGATAGGATTGAAAATTGTAATGCGAGCATGTCGCATTAGTATCTGTCGGATATTCTGAAAGTCTACGTCGTGTTTGTATCAAACTGCTTGATTTCTTGATAACTAGTTCAGTTCACTATCACTAAATATGTATGTAGTATAAAATGCTTCCTATAAGAAATACAGACTCCTCAAGCTATAACATGCATTTGCTTAACACGAGTTTGAGTTAATTTATTTCACACTCGTCTTAAGGATTCACAATTGAAGTTTTGCACGAAAGATATGATTTTTTATAGAAAACAGACTTTCGTTAAACTAACTGCATAATAAATTGCAAATACTGATATGGACATGACAATGCAGAGCAAACTAAGCGAAAACTTGAGTTTATAGCTCCGTTTGCCTATAGGTATCTATCTAACACTAACATTAGCTTAACTGGTCTAGTCAATGGAGACGGTATCTACTCTACTTACTAAAATGATAATACATAGTAGAGATATGACTTGGTGTACAGTATACAGTACAGACTATTAATGATATAATTTAGATTCCATTTCATGCAGAAACTCGACATTCTTCTCCATTTCCGTTTACAATTCAAGCTAACGTAAGTCTTAAGAATAACGCAGTCCATGTCCATGCATTATTGCATTATTTCCTCGTTATAACATTATAAAAGGAAGATCTAAGTACAAAGCTAAGTAAAAGGACGAGGTACCGGCAATTACACAGCATACTTTATGCATGTAAATATTATAGTGGATTGTTTTGCAGTTTTGTTTTGTTTTGCAGTGGAAGTCTTCAGGCTAAAAGTCAAGAACCTACTTTGTTGTGTATGAGACCGGAATAGGTATACATAAATACAGTATACACATTTATGCACGTCTTTAGCATACACTATATGCTATATAGTTATATAGTCCACAAACGACGTTTCTCTGTCCTCTTTCTTCTCGCTCTTCAACAATGTATCAAAAAGTAGGTAGAGGGAACCAACTTTTGTCGCCTTGCATAGAAATATAATTGCGATGCTACAATTAATTGCTTTCCTTATTTATTATAGTCATTAGAGAGAATACGTGTGTATTATTTTTATGTGCTACATTTAAAGTAGTCTCTTCTGTATCTTAAATGATACTTTATAGGATCGTAGAACATCTCTTCGCTTCTAGAGGATTATTCTAACACAAACATACGTATAAACACGTACACTCATCTTGCTGATGATGACATGTATGTAATTTTTTTATTACCATTGGAAATTGTCACTCACACTGACACTATACATACTTACTATACATAAGTATAGTAAGTATGCATGTTATATTAAATAAATAGTAGTTGTATACCACTAAGTAAGGAATAAGAACAGTTCAGGGAAATAGAGTGTTTAAGATAACGAGCTTTATCTTTAAGATGTTAATGTGAATGTTATTCAGTTTTGCTATAAGCAAGTGTTGATAAGCTAATTTTATCAGAATTTCACTTTTTATATTGGCACTCGTGATGAATTTAATGATTAAACTGTAGGGATGCCAATTTAAAATGAAATCTTTTCATTAGCTATAATAAAATGGATAAGAAAGCATTTGGATTGTATTGAAACTGAAAAGTGAGCACGCTTACAACTTACACACGACAAGCTAAATATTTAAATATGACAGTTCAGTTCAGCGTGCCTCGACATAATACATAAATAAATGTACATACTACATAGCACACACTACAAAATATTGCAGGTAATTTACGGATTTATAAGAAATGATGTTGTGTACACACTCGACGACATGACAAGACAACTCAATTCAGTCAGGAGTCAGGATGCTAAGAAATATTGCTACAACTACAACCTGTACTTAAATATAGAATATTTAGTATACACAGACAGTTATTACCTAAAGAGTACATAAAATTACACAGGAGTTTGTTATGGACTAGTATTTGTACTGACTACAGTTTTAGAGTGTAAAGAAACTTATTGTAGGCGCCTATACAGATAGATGCAGTTTCTTGACTTCTGTTACTGTTCGATAGTAAATAAAAGTTTTTCTAATCATCAAAAGTAGTGTGGCTTGAGTTGCGTTGGTTTTGGCAAAGAGATCACAATGGAACTCTTTGAATACTTTTTTACGAAAACAATTTCTTAATGTGTGGGATATAGAAGGAAAAAAGGGAATGTGGCTGGTGCTGGTATACATACCTAAGGTAGACAATTTGAGACATTTCTCTCCCTTTCTTGCATATACCTAAGCTTTAGCTCACCTTACTAGATTTACAAGTTTAAAATGCCTCGTGGCTTAACTTGGCTGTTGGCTTGACTGAAAATGATAACGATAACGCACCTAACCATTAACTAACGAGAGCAAAAAATGAATACAATACAATGCACTGACACATGAAAGTCATAAAAAGACACTTTGAATAAATTACGAAGGTTTGTCTTCCATGTCTATATTTATATTCATGTGATACTGTACTCGTGTAGTGTATTCTGAAGTCTACCTTATAGGTATTGTGTTTTTCTGAAGAGACGTGCTGAAATACAAATAGTTTCATGACAGAAACAGCATTCCGATCCGATTTATAGAATATTTTAAGTATATGTAGATAAGGAAGTACTGTTGTATCTGTAGAATACATTATATGTACCAAATAAAGCATTTACTATGTAATGATCTCATTTTGACATCTTTTACAGTACATAACACTCATATTTCTATAAATATTCTATATACAGCAGGTGTTAGTTAGTACAAGCAAAAGAATAGGGTTAATTCAGTTTAGGAGCTTCCTTAAAAGTCTGCTCAATAAATTAGGTACAGGAACTTTTAGCTATTTCACACGTTATTACCAGACCAGACAAAAGTATAGAATTATGTAAGTTGTCATTGAAATTCAAGTGTATTTAACCAAACCACACATTCGGTGGGAAAATGTCGTAAAGGTTTTGTAATCCGTTATTCCTATAAAGATTTGTGAGGCATTTTGACAAAGGATCACTAATTGCATGAGAAACTGTCATACAAAAATTGGCTACCGAATATCATGCAAAGTGGACCCATGAGCATGTGTACGTACTATAATATGGTGTACTTCTATACTAATATGGTAGTACATACTATGGTGCATACTATAATTGAATGCAATGGAATTATCTAAACTTTTTGTACATAACGGATTTGGTTGCTTTACAACTTACTTACAGATGTCAAATCTACTGAGGTGCTTTTGTATTGTAGAAATCTGTTGTTAGCAACAGAGGTAATTAGTTGACATGTGAAGAAATGTCATTCAAAAACTCTTTAGATGAGACTTCCATTAAATACCATTATTATGAGAAAATGAGAAGACAAATCTGGATCAACTCCTACACAGATTCTCTTTGTCCTTATCCGTCAATTTTTACTTATGTTCTTCAAAATAGAGTACCTGTTCTGCAGTGAAAGATTTCCCGAAATTCTAGAGTATCTATTGTATTTCTGATACAATTGTTTGTATGTATAATGCTTTCTGCCGTAATGTAATCGGAAACATTTTATCCAATGTACACAAATAGAAGAATAAGTAAATAGGACATGATATAATTTGATTTCACTGTTCACTCTGCATTTCAAGGATATTTAATACACAAACACATCCCTGTATTATGTACAAAGAAAGTCAGAAAATGCTTTCTCTTCTTCTGATGTCTGTCTTAAGAACTACTGTTTCATTTTCATCGTAAATAGTTCAGAATATTATATTTCATTGACAATGTGACATTTCTTAACTTACAAATGAGGATCACATCATATTTAAAAGCATTTCTATGACATAATGGACTTTCTTTCTTACTTGGAGAGATTTCACTTCTAACTGAACATTGATGTCATGTTTGGTTATAGATCATATTTACTGTTAGTACCTGAGTAGGAATAGTCAATTGTAAAGCAAACAACAAAAATGTGGAGTGGATACCTGAGAATGTTTTGTTTGATACACAAAAGTATGACGTTAAAAGCCTTTTGACTCATGTCAACAAAATATGAATTGAATTTCTTTACATATGACGTATTTATTTAACCGTGTCTTTCTTTGTAACTGTATATTACGTACATTAACAATGATCTTTGCGGAATTCTCATTTTCCATAAATCTTATCCTATTTGTCTATTTTTAGTGCAGTGTTTTCCATTCCCCCTAAAATGTATGTTCTTGTTCTTACCATAAGAAAACATTTATTGTCAAGCAATCTGTCAACTTACATCGGGCAACAATAGATATCTTGTAGTGCCTAATGTATTTGGGTGACAGATAGCGAAGGTTGTACCACAATGGTAATCTAGAAGCACACTTAGCTCCCAAAATAACATAGTCACAAAAGAACAGAAATTAATTCAATACAAATCAACAGCTTTGTTTCAAAAGCTTTGTTGTAGCTGTAAGGCTTCCATTCTCTGGAAAAATACAAAGGTAGGTGGTATTCCTTAACAACTGTATTGTATGACTCATGGCGAATGACCTAACTGATCTACTGACCAATGGATTACCCTTCTAGGCGACACTCATCAACAATGTCCGTTCCATGACTAATCGCAAGCAAATATACGGATAACACACTATTTACAACATAAATAATATAGTACGAGTACTTGTATGTAAGTATCCATATTGACAAGTATTGTATCACACTACTTATGTATTATAGGTATATTAATGCTGTATTTTCGTTCTATGTGCAAATTTGTTAGTAATAAGACGGTAATTAAGAGCTAACAAGACATTAAAACCTATAATTACTAATTGCATTGAAAATCTTTGTGCAATTTCATTTCATTTACATTTCCTAAGAGAAGAGAACCATATAAGTAGGCTGCAAAGCAAACAAAAATTGCCGTACTGCGATTTACTGTTTAGCATCTTATTGTAAGCAGTTTATCACTTTATGATTGTGCTAATAAAACTGTTTATGCACAATAATTAGTGCAAACAATACACTTATTGTTAAGGATATGAGAATGACTACCGTATTTCTATTACCATATACACAGACTTCGTCATTATTTTAGATAATGGTAACGTAGGATGATAATCCATTACTTCTAATATGGTGTATGAGTCTTCCCTATATAATATATACAAAAGAAATACACCTTTCATATTTTGACATACGTAGTACATACACTATTAAACAAGGATGAGTCACATTTTGATTAGCATTGCTTTTTAACCATGTATTTCCCTCGTCGGCTTGCTTAGAGCTACTGCTACACCCATTTTATGTAGTCAACAAAACACAGCAATCGAGACACAAGGAGATTATTTTATTTGATACGGCATTCGAGCCTAATTAATTTTAATACAACTTTGAATACGAGGATGTTTATCTGCATATAAATTCTGGAAATGAATAATTGGCTGCGTCACAAGAACAGCTTTTGGCTTTCAATTTTTGTATCCATTATAAAATTGTATATAAATTGCTATCCAAAGACGAAATCATCTTTGAAGAAAAACTATTATTTTACGTAATAAACGTATTTTTTTATTCTTATTAATGTGGGAAAATATTTCCCTAGTATATTTATACACAATCTTTAAGCTTTCTCCCTACTTTTATGTACAATAATACAAACCTACTATTTCTAAAAGTAAAATACGATGTGAAATTAGTAACGACCATATATGGGCAATAATAGTTAATGTCGCTGTTTATTATTACTAATATTATAATTAAGCTTTATAAAACTCATGATTTATGTCAATGACAAATTGGTCTCTCATTAGGGAACAAGGTAATCACACAGAGCTCATATATAAATAAATTGCCTCATTATACTATATACAATATAGAGTATTATTATCACTTACATCCCAAAGTTTACTTTTCCAACGGTTACGTATCTGTTGTAAAAGTATCACTCGAAATAAATGTACTGTCACCTGTGTTCCGTTTTCTGTGAATTAGACTCACTCAAACATCACATCACAATCAGAGTGCAATAAAGCAAACCTTGATACAGTTTTTGATAACGGGCGGGCGTCACAGCATTTGTGACATGAAAGAAGCATTACATTTTTGCATTACAATAAAACTAACTAACTGAGCAAACTAACAAAGTCTTATTACCGCGTCTTTATTGCTCTTTAGGTGCATCGTGTGTAGGAAATGTACAAAATCTAAAATCATTAAGCGTGCTTAAGTACTACTGAGTTCCCAAAAATTCAGCTTTAGCTTCAGCTCTAGACAAATTGAGCAAACATCCTCAATCCTCTCTCACATAACAATTTATTTCAGTAATGTAATCTAATGTGTATGTGTGCTATAAAATATCTCGGCAGTTCAGCAAATCCAAGCGCATTTTGGCGATACAACTTCTTGTACCACCAAACACAACTACCTGATGATTCTGAATTATTTTATAATCGTTGTACAACATACAGATACATATAGGTATATAATTCTATGACAGATCTCGTTTACAAGACACTGATATCTACTATACCTATACCTATACAATTTTACAAGCAAAGAAGTTGATAAGTTGACTTCTAATCTTATACAAATGCAAAGATTTCTTGCGTTCATGAAATTAGTTGTCTTTTGGATTATCCGCGAAGAGATTCCTCTAATCTTATTTAAGTACAGTAGTAAAATTAATATTGTTATTCTTCGTAAAGAATTATTATCACGACCAGACTAAGGTAAAAGGTATTGTATTTTTAATGAATCTGTAACTGTAGATTTAATGCACCTACATCAAACAAATAAATATGCACACTTTTAGGTATCTATTGTTCTGAATTGTAATTGTAATATACAGAACACAGCTCCTGAGGTGCAACGTACCCACTACCCACCCAAAAGCAATAACCTCATCCAGGTAGAAGGATATAATTAATTTCTCTTGCTTAAGTATATTTACCTTAGCAAAAAGTATTGCAGTGCAATATTGCAATATTATTCCCCAACCGGGAACATAGAGAATGAACCAGATTACACAAGCAAGCCATTAAATAGTAGGGAACAGTTTTTTCTATGTACTTATGTAGAGATCCTATGTACAAAGTTGAATTGGACTCCAATGAGTCGTTTCATTCGCCGAAAAAGCAGTCATTCATTCAATTTCAAAGTTTTACCTGAACCTAACTGAATAGATGTAGACAAGCAAACTAACCAAGGATGTACATAGTAAGTATATGTAGTGTAAGTGTATCTTTATCAGTTACCTAGCTATATTTATGTGCAAATATTTGCACAGTGATAAGATTACCGTTAATATAACACTCATTTTCCCTGGTGTGTAAGTACTAATAGTACAGTATGTACCTGTCTGTGCTGGCAGATAATGAAAGAAGGTGGAATGGATTTGCAATGTTTATATACGACAGTCTCAATTATTTCCTACAGAAAAATATCGTCGTTTTTTATTATTTCCTTTAACTAAAGTTGTATTTGCATTAGCATAAACTATTTTGAACGCGTCACTCCTGCAAATACAACCGCCTGTCAAAAATCTCCAAAATCGTGTTCACTCACCAGACCACCACCAGCCATTGTAAGCATAATATTCTAGGAAATTGCTACAGGTTATACCACTCTAAGTAAAGCAAACTAATTTCCTACAATAGATGGACTATTTATATGCTTACAATTAGATGTGATGATGATCACAGACAATTTAGCGTTAATGTTGCTTACAAGTTATCGTTAGGTACTTAGAGATCTGTATTTTTGGATGTAGGTACCTTTACAAAGTATTGTTAGCGAAAAATAACAAAATCAAAATCAGGTAACGAGAAGTAAATGACATGACAGTGCAGTTTGCAGTTTACTGTAGGTATTGATGTTTGAGCTAAAATACAATTAGGTAAACGTGCATTGGAGGCTTGTACATTGAACGATTGAATGTTTCGCTTCATGAGCGACTTTAGGCATGATTTGGGGATTTTCTAAATAGAAATAGACTAACGACTAACTGCTACGGCGATGCGACCTACATGCGTGCTGACGATGAGACAATTTAGATTTTTTCTGTTTGAAAATCCTCAAACTGTTTTATGAATACATTAGCAAGAGTACGAATATTTTTTATGAATTACTGTATAGGTACTTATAACTAGAAAGTATACCAACCCAATAATACACTAATTTATCTGTGATCTGTACTAATAAGCATAATATTTGCCTTAGTTGCAAAAGAAGAATTCTTTAGCAAAATAAAAATGATAACGGATATTCATACTGAGTGAAACCAGTGAGACACTTATTTTGACAACATTTCTTCAAGCATGACACTTTTAGGGAATTGAAATCTTTTATAGCAGATTTGCATCTAAAGTATCTGATTTTAGTATGTAAAGACAATTGTTTAATATTTGAATGGACATGCTGACATGACAGAGCTATGTAGCTAACTATTCTTAAGTTAAGAATAAGAATAAGCGCTGAATTGAGCTTTGCGCTACGACACTACACAAGATGCCAGAAATGTGAGTATTGAATAAACAGATTAGACTCAGTCTTTCCGCTTCTGCGATCTCATCAAAACAAAATAAAGAACTAGATTAGTTTTCCCTTCTACTTATGTACTTCAAACTTCAAACTGCAAATGTAAAAGTGTTGATATATTTATAGTACATTGAAATACGTACACTACACAGAGATCTTGTTATATAGATCACTATAAAAATAATTTGTCTTGCTTTGCTTATACAGTATATCTGTATTTATGTGAATCTTGCTAGTCTAGGCCTACATACAGTACGCAAAACAATATGCCCCGACTACTGTTACTGTTGTTGTCTTGCGTATGTCTTTTGTATTGTATATGTATTATGTATACTGTATACCGCACTCAGGTTTAAGAAAAAGAAATCGACCAAACGTAGGTATTTATATAGGAAAGAAAAGTGTGCTTGTGTTTTGTATTGTCTTCCTATGTTTAGTTGAGGTACAGGATTTTATTATGTTATGTTCTTTATTTTAAGATTTATAGGAGTAGATGAATAAAAGAATAAAATAAAAATAGGAGTGTACTGTACAGTGCAATAGTAGCCGTCTTTGTTAATGGTGTGTAATAGAATACGAGCGTGTTAAAATGCACTCCCTCTGGGATAATGTGCACTCTGCCCTGCACAACTCTATGCTTTAGGGTTTTGTAACAACAAAAGTAGGTATGTACTAAAATACAGACAGAGAATCTCTGACTGAGTGAAGTGAACGAGCTGATTGACCCTTACTGCGCTCTACTTACCACTCTTATTCTTTTATAATACATAAAGATTTGGAATTGCATAGAATAATGGCAAAAGTACTAAAAGTTGCCTAATTCCGAATTCAGAAGCAATACTTACGAATTCCAACACTCACAAACTCCACATAAATATGACTCAAATATTAGATCCAATGCTTTTAAGTACACATTTTTTATAAGAGTTATAAAAAATGTGAACTGTATAGTGTGTACCGTGTGGTGTGTATAAAAATGTACCTCACTGTATCTGGCTATACATAATCATATTTCAATTGAAGCTGTAGCACAATTTTGGTAATACTGCCTACAAATACATTTGGTATTTACATCTTCTCTAAAGAAATGCAATTTGCTATCCTCCGTGGTAGAAAATCTGTTGCTTCCACATAATCTTACATAATTCCTTTTGTATTCTATTTAACTAGCACAAAAGTCTGTATCTATTTAGAGGACACCCTTTTGAATAGTCTCTTCGTATGTGTCTCTCCTCAGAATATATGTAGTAATAGCTTTGAAAGAATTGTAACTATAAACGCCCACCTGAATCTGGCGTGAAAAAAATATTTATTTTGTGAGGATAATTTCAATCCAACATGCACTATGTCATATAAAATGTAATACAATATCTTTAATGGAGATGGATTCATTTATTTACTAATAAAGCAGTAGTATACCTCTGTCTACTAATTACAGATTGAGGTATTAATACTGTATTGCAATGAATACAATAAACATTCTGCAAGTGCATAGCAAAATGCTTACAAGAGCGTGTAGTATAAGTACATAGTCAATTCAGTCAATCTCGAATCTAAGCAAACGAGATATAGGAAATAATGTGTTGAGAAGAAGGGAAATAATCTAATTAAAGGTGACTCACTCCTCTTGTTAGAAAATGACTCTACGACCCGACGACCCTCTCTTGCTATACTATATATTATTGCTATATACTTAAGGCTTATATTTAACGGCACCTCAAAAAAAATTACTTTACCTCAAATATTTATAGTTACCTTGCCTAAAATATAGTATTTTACCTCAAATATAATAATGCGGCCTAAACTATTAAAAGCACCTAAACAAATGCTTACTTCCCCTAAACTTTTAATTAAAAATCCTGTAAAAATAGTAATGTAGGCAATCAAATGTATTTGGATGAATTGTTGAACTGACTCAAACTCAAATAGAGAAACAAACAAGAAAAGAAACTTAATTTTTTTAAGTAATGTATGTAACACTTAAGGCGTATTTTAACTTATATTTAGGTATTTTCATTATAATATATGTTACATTACTATTTTTATAGGATTTTTAATTAAAAGTTTAGGGGAAGTAAGCATTTGTTTAGGTGCTTTTAATAGTTTAGGCCACATTATTATATTTGAGGTAAAATACTATATTTTAGGCAAGGTAACTATAAATATTTGAGGTAAAGTAATTATTTTTGAGGTGCCATTAAATATAAGCCTATACTTAAGTAGGTATAATACGAGTAGTTTCCTATACATATGTAATACTAAGGAACAATAAGTAGTATGATGATATGATGTTAATCAGAAATCAATTTAAAACTAGATCATTCCTCTGGGAATACAGTTACTTAGTAGGACACACTATATTAACTATACTCCAGATATTTACACACTTTTCGATACTAAATACTATAGTGGTGATATAGTACTATAACAGATTTACGTTTTACTATTTACTACACTGCTTGTGCTTATACTATGTATTAATATAAAATATTTTCAGCATCCTTATATACCGAAAGAATACTATACGATACTAATTTAATTGCTTATCTTTCGTTTCGGGTGCTTATATATACTGCCAAAGCAAAAGAAGGAACTAGACTCTTTGTACTAGAATTTCTCTTACATAGCTACTACTTCATTTTGCTAAAGGTTATCGTTCGAACTTCGAACAAAATTCCAGTAGCTATGTCCCAAGTAATATGAATCCTTAGGGTAATTTTCTACAAGATATTATGACCTGAGGATCAATCAATATCAATACCAAATCCTCGAGTCGTCATTTTGATTCTGGAGGTACCTACACACACGTAATAATATATTTTCTGTTTATGTAAGCATGCAATGGAAATATCAACATCATGCAACTCAAAGCAAAATTCCACTTCATCTTTTATTTATATCTACTTATCTTCCCTAACAATTATGTTTGTAAATTCAATCGATAAGGTTTCCACGTATTTATACGTACTTACTCGTAAATACAAAAGAATTCCAAGATTCCTGAACTTATCTTAATGTAAGTATGGTTCGTGATGTGATGAGATGACAAATACAACTACAATTTAATAATTGCAGAATAATACATAATTTTTATGTTGAATAGAAATCTCTGCTATTTTGTTAGACGTTAGACCGCTGCCGCTCTACTGGTGCGTGTCAAATCTTAATTGTTTTAGTTATTGCTAGACTTATCACACTACAATATGTAAGTACGTACACAGCATCCTTTGTTAGCCTCGTGTAATGTAATGTAAACAGAGTAGACACTATAAGCAATTAAATCTTATTTATTGCCGAGTCACAAATAATTTAGCTATTTAAGTAGGTACAGTATGGAAAAGTACCTAACATAAATACTGCAAACGAAATGCATATAAATTGGCAGCTATCGGCAATATATTGTTAAAAGAATGAGTTAGTGAGTGTGATAGTAGTAGTTTGCCCTACAACTCGACTTACAAGCATTTAAGTAGCTATACCTATATAGCATTCTAATGACGTTTGCATTGTAGTAGTTGTATTTCACTTTTGTGATTCTGATTCTGATATGATGACTAATCTTTCTGAGTTTGTGAGCAATAACAATTACTGTGTTGAAATTTTGTAAACAATATCCGTATTGTGAATGTGAACAGGAGTGAGGGTGACTAATGTCAAAGTTGAGGTCAGGTTGTTGCTGTTACTGTGCATTTCATAATTACAACGTTTGTTTACACAGAATCCCATCTGCTACTCGTTAAGACAATGAAAAACGTATCCCCTTTGCTTTGTTTAACTTAAGTACTTACTTCGTATATAAATTGACTCACACTACACTAACCTACAATGCAAATTAATTGTAGGTACAGTAAATACTTAATAACATATACATTCAATTCTAAGAATGGAAGTGACAACATAATAATGTGTAAACGTATATAAGATGTTAACAAGAATGTATTTTACGTATGTATGTATGTATGGGTCAGCTACATAAATATTATTTGCTCCATACAAAACATCCTATCAACATCAGCATTCATTTTCGATTTAAAAAATGTCAATCCTTAAACTTGAGAACATGTTTACGCATTCTACGCAATTTATAATGCTTAACAAGAATATAGATCAATTCTGTATGAGAGCACTACGCAATAAGGCAAAGGGTGGACAAAATAAATGTAACAAAACAAGTAAAATCACATCCAGTTGCGTCTCCCACAATATTTTCGATCACATTATTTGCTGCATCTATACATAAGTGTATAAACTAGCATGTACTATAACTACGTATGTATATGTACAACATACACCTTTAAATTACTTGCGCTTTATAGTAGCATTCTACATTAGCGAGCAGAGCAGACCAGGTAACTAGTAGAATTATTGAGTTCTTTAAGAAATGCAATCAGAATGAGAATGTATGTATTCGCCATCGCCATCACCATCAGTAGACTAGTAGGTAGATAGATTACAAGTCTGTATACCGCAAACAGTTTGTGTTTTTGTAATCTGTGTACATAAGTAGACAGCTCTCATTGTGAGAAAAACTTTTCCTTGAGTAAATGCAAATGAACCTGTTCTGTGTTCTGTTCTGTTCTTTCTGTGAGATGATGACTCGCAAAGTTGTGGCTGGTTTCCTTTGCTTCTTTCTTACAATATAAATACATAAACACATACATACACTCGATACGATGCTAAATAAACTAAACTTGCTTTTCATTACTCTTACATAGAAATACAATGAAACGGTCCTTATAAATATCCGATACACTTTGAATTGCGTTAAGAATAAAGTAAAAACTGATGATGTGAGTGTGAGGATAGACTTAACTCAGCAAACAACAATAAATCCATTGTTCTATTTTATGTATATTCTTTCTATGTGTTTGTAATGGACAGAGACGTTTCAGCTCTAAGCGTTTAAAAGGCTCCCTTCTTCGTGCTGCTCTTTAATAAAGTGATACATTACAGATTTACAGATTTAAATTACATTGAAACAGATGCGGATGAATTATAATGAAATTCATCTCCGTTTTCTTGATCCGAGAATATTTGCATAGATTTATGTACGTATTACGTACATAGGGAGGGTTAAGCTTTAAACATAGTGTTTAATACACCTGTAGTGATATTCAATGTATATTTAAGGAGAATACAATAGAATGCAATGACTACTTACTACTTATGTGCAATAGCAAGGTATGTTTATCTTTGTAATAATAATTAGCACTCTTCTTCATTTTTATTGACTATTTATTACCTGTACTTGATAACATGCAATGGAAGCAACAAATATTTGATAATTTGACAGACAATGAGCCCTAAAGACTAAAGACCGAAAATTCTTTATGGAGATTTATAGCTTCTTGTTAATTTTCTATTCTTCAGCATGGGAAGAAGGAAAGATGAGAAAATTATTCGTCTGAATGGCAATTGTGAAAGAATTGCAATGGTAATGGCAATTGCAAGGTTGTAAGGTATTTAGGTAGGTAGGTTTAGTTAAAAAGGGTAGAAAATAATAGGTTCTCTGGAATTGTATGTTACTGGACTGGAATGCTGCATTCAGAAGAGTAGCATGCATGTGCTTTGAGTTTGGACTGAATTCTATTATGTATGATACCCACTACCCAGTGCAGGTTGAGTTAAATTGCATAATACTACATTAACATGCTAATAAACGCTGATAACGCATACATTCGCATTCTATGCAGAAGGGCTGTATTACTTGTAAGTATATAAGCTTATCTTTCAGGTAAATAGGGGAGCAGGATCGAGAAGCAAGTTTATAACGTTGTGAGTGAAGCAACCTGATTGTGATTCTACATCCACATCCTACCAACTGTATTATTGTATTACTGTACGTATTACATAACGTAATATACGTAGTACTTAATTAATACAATGAGTGTATTCATTATTTCTACGTATATTACTAGTAGTGTAACTTTTATATTCTTGAATTGCATGCGTGTGCAAAATTTACGATTATTAATCATAGAATTCCACAGTAAAATCTGTTATTACATATAGATATTAACTAATAGTGAAAGTATCTCTGACTCCTACAGATGTCCATATAAGATTATATTGAGAATACAGACTTTACTGACATTCTTCCACTTTAGGTAATTAATTACATGTAAGAAAGAGATGACATTGACCCTAACTTTGACAAAATGATAGTTTATGTCACAAAACTATTACAGATATGTAATTTTGCCATTTTTTGCAATTTTTATGTAAAGGATATTTGATAAAGGTAAACCAGACAACGTTTCGTGCAAAATTACTTAATAGATAGCCTACATAAGTTGATATTGACCAAAACGTTTCAGAGATCCTGATATAAGTACTATCTCTATAGAAATAAGACATGAATGCACTTGCTGTGCATATTATGCATTTCTTTACAGAAAATTGCACAAACCAACTACTTAATATACTTATAATTGCAATAGAGATATCTGCCAATATGGAAATACTTACATAAGTTAGTTTAGGTAACATTTTTACAGAAAATATAATGCACAATGCTTTTGAGCTCTAGTTTAGCATAATTTAATTTGCATCAGTACACTTTATTAAAGAACGTGAGTATTTCTAGGAGGAAATATATTTTGTATAAGCAAGTCAAGTCAAGTCAACCAACTTCACACTTGAGTAAATTTTTATGTTCAGTCAGTTGCTCATATTACAAGTTAGTAAGTAGTCGATAAGATTTACGTTCTTTGCCAAATATCTAAACTTACGTTCATAGCCAAAATGTGCCAAAACGTGAACTAATGCATACAACATCATCTAATCTCTATCTCTCTATTTTCATTACGTATGTAGGCGTTTTCTTAACTTGGATAAAACGTTTGTGGTATGTATACCTATATGAATGAATGGATTTACGCATTTAATATGGCACTAACTTTATACCACTTACAAATGCAGATCAGTAGTGCAAATATTTATGTAGCATAGTAAATGGTAGAGAAAAAGGTACAGAATACTGACATAATAATATGATACATATATTAAGTATGTGAATACAAATGCAGTGTTTATGCAGTTATAAGTTATGATATGTGTAAACTATGTTTACTGTTTACACATAGCCACGTTTCTACAGATTGTCAAAAAGGATGAGACGCGTGTCTGTAGTTTGTGGAGTAGTACTTTTGAGAACGAATGTTAATATTTGTTGTATAGAGAGAAAATCTTTGAGAATATATCGAACTACCTGTTTGTAGCTAAGCAAGAAGACAAATTTCACATACCACGTCAAGATATAAATAGATACTAACTACATACGTAAGAAAATCCTTCCGAAATCAAAAGTTCAATTAAAGATGCGATTCTAAGAACTAGTTTTCTTTGTAGTTAGCGATGAAAAGAATTTACTTAGGTTGAAATTTTGTAAGTAGAAACGGTAAAGTAAAGGAATACAAGACTATATCTGATCTACTCACGTATTTACATAGGAAGTCTGTTTAATTACCAATAAATATTGTAGTGAGCAAATAAATAACTTTATTATAAGCGTAAGTACTTGCATAGTATTAAGTATACTTACTATGTATAAGTAAAACTGCATAATAGACACAGAGATAATAATGCACATAGAGAGAGAGAACGATATTTATCTAATACAATAGTTCTTACGCTTACGACTTTATTTGAATCATCAATATTACATGCTTATACATCTAAAAATCAATTAGATATAGAGATGCAGTAATCAGAGTAACTATCTCTGTGAGATGAGTGAGACAGTAAAAGAGAAGATTTCCTTTCAGTTAAGAATTTATCATATCATACTCAGAAGAAGCCCAACTTCATGTTTGTGTATTAAATACTAAAACCACAAGTTGTCCTGCTAGATACTTAAACGTATGTAGGTAACTGTACTTTATTTTTTAAAAGTAAAACATTGTTTGTATATAGCTGTACTCTTTAGACTCTAGTATGAGAATACTGCATGCATTCTACACGCTCTATAGTAGATAAATACACAACAAGTATACAAAAGCAAGATTGCTATTTAATTTTCTTTGTAAATTAAATTACTCTATTTAGCTATCTGTATGTAGTATTAGCAATTGTGTGGTTTTCGCATTATTGCTAAAGAAAGTTGTTTTATATAAACTTTATAAATTCCTTGCAACTTTTACCTCTCTAATTGTAGTATAGGTATATGTACAATAGGAAGTTGTATAATTAATTAATGCAATTTATTTCCTAATTCCTAATAAAAATTAGATGTGCTAATTATAGTACTTAATTAAGTATGTATGTTAATTACCTCAGCGAGTAATCTGCCAAAGACGGTGATTCCGACAGTGGGTGAGAAAAGTAGCTGGACACCGGGGCGAATGATGAGTTCGCCCGATTCCTCGATGACTACATCTTGCTTGATAAAGTAGGGCGTTCCAACTCGGTCGAGAATCAGCGGGACTCTGATTGAGCCTCCGATTTCTCCAGCTACATTTTGCACGGAACTTTTCCAGAGATGCTCCTCTCCACCTCCAGCCAGGAGAAGGAATATCACAAGGAAGACACTTGTTGTTACACTCGTCGACAGGACTCTATTCCTGGGAGAACTCAATCCGGAGATCGGAGATGAAGAAGACGGCAGCTTCCAAAAGAGATTTCTGTCTCCCTTCCAAAGCATTCCATCCCACATTTTATTGCACTCGACTCTCTCACTTATTTCCACAGCCAAGCCACACTCACTCACTCACATAGATTGCAGATCTTCTAGTACTGTCTACATAAACTAAGATACTATATATATATTTCCTGAGTAAAGTAAGTAAAGAACACAGAATTACCTACATATACACTATTTATAAAGGATAAGCAACTTTATATACTTAATAAGTAAGAAACAGAGTTTCCGTCCGTCTTTTCTGGAATGTACTATTTTCTATCTCTTTTAAGCTTCTTTCTACAGACACTTAATCTAAAATCAATTAGTAGATGTCTTTTCTCTAATTAATTATTCACTTGGACCTTAAGTCTTCTCAACCCACACACAATACACGTAAAAACAGCTGAAGAGCAAAATGTCACGTCACTATTGTTGTCACATAGATTGTATTGTCCATTTTATTTAAACAATTATACAAAGAGAACCTACCTATGAGTAATAAAGTACACATGGACATGGAATACCTATTTATATCGATATTGCTTGTGTGTAAATGATTTCCTGTTTCAGCTTTCGTCTACAAAACTTGTACAAAAAATAGAAATGATTCGAGGAACTCATCATTACACTCGACAGTATAAAAATTCTTTATAAAAGTTAACCACATGTACTATGTGTGTAAAACACGTTGTTTAATAATTATTAATATTGTCCTAAAATATGTTGACAATTAGTATTAAGTAGATTCAATATTTTCTTTGTAACTTATGTACTTTTATGTATTTAAATTAAAACTTAACACTTAAGTAATTAATAGTGTTCTTGATCTTAACTCCTAAGTAAAACTAACTAACGTCTACTTTGTTTGCACACTATGAGCCGTCTGTGCAAAAATGCGACGACGGTTTGCTTTAGCTATTTCCCTTGCCTTTGCAAGTTAGAGTTAGACTGACAGTTGAGTTACTTAGTTTAGTAGCACTTGCAAAAAAACAACTCTTTCAACGCACATTCTATATAGCCAGTAAGTAAACATTCAATAATATTCGCAAAGCTTTGCATTTGCACGAGGACTTTGCCTTTCCTTCCAAACTTGTACTAACGAACGTAACGTACTACAGAACTACACTAAAAACGATTTGTACCTTTCTATATGTCTAGGTATCTTCCCTATTCCCTATTCATTTCCAAATAATAATGCATTGTGATGTGATGGCATATAAAATACCTGGGTTGGCTTTTCTATGTAAGTACAGTATGTAAACGTACGTAACATGTTTAGGTTTAGATAAAGTTAAGTGTATATTAGTACAATGCAATGCAATGGAGTTAAGTTAGCCATAGGGTTAGTTTACAACGTACTCAGCATACACATACACATACATGGAAGACATACATACGTACATACATACACACAAGCACCAGAAGGGGAATATCGAATATCAAAATGCACAGAAAGAATGTGAATCTTGTTCCATTAGGTTTAGCTTTAGCCAATTCAGGTATCTTCACTTCTGATGTGTATTGTAGTCTAGTATGTATGTCTGTAGTGTAGATAGATACACCAAAATGCATATGCAAGCCAGTTACCTTTATGTTTATTATGTGAAGCTTGTGTTAGTGTTACCTGCTTGCACTGCACCGTGTTTAAGTGCGAGGCGTTGCCCAATGCTAAGCTTAAGCTGGCTAAGTTAGATATAAAGTTGTGTGGTAGAGTCAGAGTTAACGTGTTCTTGTATACAATTGCTTTAGCTGGACTGGCTTTTAACGTAACTTAACGTAATAATAATTCTTTGTATGTCTATGTAATATGAACAGGAGAGCAGTATCGCTAAACTTACTGAAAGTGTATATAATACAGTGAACTAAACCTGGGAAGCCAGAGCCAGGGATGAGCTTCGTTTTAATCCTTTTTGTGTACATTACATTTAAGAAGAATTCTACATGTAAGTGGGCATGGGAAAAATGGGAAATATATTGCTTATAAGTGAAAAACAAAAATATTCGAATTTTTTAACGAATTTATTTAGAAAATCTCCTCATTCTTTTCGTATCTACAGTCATTGTGTCCATAATTAAATATATTCTGACAATAAATAAAATTCTAGGAGCTTGTGAATTAAATATTTTAATTTTTTTCCATGATTCTTGCACATTTTTATTTTAGATCATCTCTATCTACTATACTATACACACTTATAACGAAAAAGACGAAATATCGCCACTTCCCAACCACCAGTGTACAAAAGTAAGAAATATATTTAGTCGTGTGGACATCTGGGCATGTATTATTATCCCCTATCCTTATTTTGGGCAATATACCTTAAAAAACCTTTCCTTATACTACTTACATAGCATAAATAAATATTATTTAACATATACAGATAGAGATGCACAACCGAAAGAAATAGGTTTTTATGCAGTTGCTATGTGGTGTAAGTGTATGTATGTATGTATACATAAGGACGCAAAGTAAGTGCTCGTATATTATTATTATAGAGAAGTAGCTTCTCTTCTCCTCACTACTCTGAAATCCATTTGAATTGCATCCATAAAAAAGTATTTGTTGTTTTCGTACCTGTCGTGTCGTTCCTTCGTGTCTGTAAGCCGTACCTATATACTATACAGTATGTGTATGTGTAAGTATATGTGCACAGTGTGTTGTGTTCTGTTGTGGATGATTCTGTTCTGTCGGTTGATGTTGATGTATATAAAAGTAGAATACAATGTGAGTGAGTCGAGTGGTGGACTTTTGCGTGTAGTGGAACTAGTACTAGTTGTAATAGTAAATTGTGGAAGTGAGTACATTGAAAAAGGGTGAAGGGGAACCCCCCTCCTTATCATATCGTCTTTTCTTATTCTCTCTCCAACTGAATTTACTTATTATTATAGTATTTAAAACTTTATGTACTTTGTGTCTATCTGTCTATGTATATCTTTTACTTACCTTAAGGAAGATATATAAGTGCATTACATCTTTTTTTGGACATACAACTAACTACAGAGAGTAGAGATATAAAATTCTGTTCTATATAACTGTACGTATTTTATATACAAAATTGAACCTTCCTCTTGATCTTGCTTATAAAGTTGGCTTGAGGTTCACTACATAACGTACCATCATTTTTACCTTTCTTACTTACTTACGTACTCCGTCCTTTGATAAGGAGACTCCACTCACTCTACTCTAAATTTGTACAACTAAAAAAGGCAACGGTTGCAATTGGAATGGAAATGAATTTGGTGGAAGGAAGGATGAAGGTGTTCCAATCTATTACAGCATACTGTTAGCACGTAGAATAAGCAAATCCAAAACGGTCGAGTTTACTACACTTCTTATATATTCTTATATCTTCCTCCTTATAAGATTCGGTTATGTTACCTATATATACAAAAATCTCACCTCCATTAGCTTTACTGAGCTTAGGAACTTAAAATACAATGCAATAGCTACTGAGTGGCTAATGCACTAATAGAGCAAAACCCAACGGACTCACTTTTCTTTTATGTACACAAAAGTCCTTATGTATTTATTATATAGTATAAGCATTGTGTAATGTAATGGCATGAATGATTCTACAGTTGGGTACCCACTTTCACAGTAGGCTACCTATCTTCCTACATCCTACAGCCTACGGATACCTACGGATACCTCAGTCTCAGTACGTCGAGCCGAGTCTCAAAATCTCAACTGAACTTCCGTTGTGTTTTGTTGCCGATTGGACTACTGGGATGCGGATGGGATTCTCTGAACTGAACTTAAGTCATTCGTCTCGTTCTCTTCCATGAATCTTTCTTTACTACATACACATGCATATGCTATTTATTAGCCATTATGTACGTATTGTTATGAGTTTCTTTTGTGGTAACCTTTTACATCAATGGATACTTATTCGGAGAAAACATTTATGCATTCAAAGCAAATGCGGTGATAAAATGAATAAGGATTCAATGAATTTAGTTGATCTTCTGGACAAAGAAATTCAGAATTTATGCAAAGATCCTGTTGATTCAGATTCAAATACAATTATCATTACAGCTATTGTGTAAATCAATAATAGTTTGTGTTGCATCTTGTTTTACAACCAACCTTAACCCAACAAAGCAAAACCTTAAGAACAAATGACCTGTAATAAAAATATCTTCGTAAAATTAATTCTAATGTAAATTTTTGCAAAAGGCAAGAAGATAATTTGTTATAAAATTATTATAAAAATAGAGGAAAGCAAAATGTATGTTCCTAAAGTACCTACTACAAGCTTTATGTAGCCAGAAGAGAATAGGTACTTAAAATATTTATACCTATAGGTAATAAAAGTATTAGTCATAAACAGGAAAAACTAAGAGGGTATATTTTTCTGCTTTCAGTTTCGTTTAGGTTGGGTCATTTGGGTATATGTACCAAAAATAATATTATAAGAAAGGAAAAGGATTCCCTATGTATGTACATATAAATATAGGTGGATAAATATTATATACTGGTTGAGTTTGGACTGAGAAGGATGAGGAACCCTAGCACTTAGCAGGTGTAACTAATATTGTCAGGTAAAAAAGCTGTTACTTCCTTCATGGAAGAAGGAGGACGCTCTTTGATGTCTGGACTGACTGACTGACTAACGCAACTCGACCTGCGATGCTTTGCCTGTTAGAATTATCCCATCTGCTCTTGATTCCACTATTCCACAGCATTATGTAAGAATTTCCAGCTGCTACAGCTACAATTGTAGCAACGACGTCCACAGTGATGCACGCACTTTTTTAAGGTGAATGTGAGAAATAGACAGGACAGGTACGTATATGCAATGCATGTGTGGGTTGGGTAGAAACAGAATTATATGTAGGGGATAGCTCACGATCAGATAGGATATGAATTTATAAGAACACAAGACTACTGCTCCATTTATTACTGGACCCAAACCCAACTGAACATCACGCACACCTGTAAATGCATGCTAGACTGCTAGAATATGAAACTTATCTTTCCTAAGCATTCAATATATAGATCAAAGAATAATATAACTGTACTGTAACTATTTAAATCCTTTATATGTGTCCTTTGTGTTCATTTCCACGTATGCGTTACTATTCCTATTATATAAGTATACACTATACGCACTCGTTGCAATGACATTGTATTAACAATACATTAATTTATAAAGAGCATTATTACTGTAGGTAGGGAAATTTTTAGAGATTCCTGTAACAAACTAGATTACTCCAAATAAAATATGATTTAATCATCTACTACAGTAGTACATCTATGTGAAAGTATTAAGTAAATAGGTTGAAGTTCGTAATAATATAAACTTGGCAGCTTACAACTTCTCCTAACCGCTCCATTATGTTTCCAAATTACAATTATACTAATTGTAATCAATATTTTCTTGAAAGCAGTCAACCTTAAGAAATTGATCATAAACTATGCTATTAATAGATATCATAGCATTGCTGAGAATGGTTAGACTGTAAGGATTTAACATGAGATGGGAATGTATGTATGTGTCACATTATAATACTATATGTACATAATTAGATAATTTTGACGGAGATCTGTAAATACCATCGTTTTACGGTCACAGTGCATTTATTTCTATTGAAACTACTAAATAGTCCATCGTATCGTGGTTGACCTTTATACTTGATTCTATTTGCATTTGTGTAAGAAATGACAATAACCTAACTAATCTGACTATATTATTATAGGAGTATATATTAATAGTATATAATATCAATAGTGAGCCCTATAGGTTGCACATATTATATTTTTCTACAGCTCATTTGGTACCTAATCTTTAAGATGAACGTGTATATTTGTATAGGTAGTACAGATATACGATATGACCAGCCAGCCCAATACAAATATGTAAACAAAATTATAAATAGTATGCAAATGTCAGACCTGCCTTGTATTATGTGTGTGTGTATTTAGTACATAATATGTAATTATACACTAAATAGTACATAATAGGCAACTCGGTATAATTTGGGACCTCGTTTATACCTTTACTTTATAGAGACGATGCGATGCTGGTGCTGATATGTAATTACGTACTCCACTTTCACCATAAAAATAAAAAGTTGATTGATATATTGTATGCAAAGTATGCATGTGCACTATGGTATGGACATAAGTCTAAACGCATTGTGGAACGCATGCAGGGAAATCATCATGTAGGTCTGGACTCTGGACACAAAAGGGTTGGGTTTGATATAAGATATATGTTATAGATGTATGTAGGATTACTCCCAAGTGTGTGATACTGTTTCCCTTTCGATCGGATAAGCTAAATGCTCGTTTTGCTTTTGTTGCTCGAATTAAAAGTTGAGTTGAGGTCACAACGGAAGCAGGTGCTACTGTAACATTTACTATTTATTTATTTACTTAGGGTAGGGACAGAGACACATATGCATCAATGGACTCTCATTCACCACAATAAAATACTATAAACATTTACCTCCAATTCAATTCATTTCCACAATTCTACAAATACTTTATGTGTGTATGAACATGACTAATGTTTGGAATTTTGTGCAGGTACCTAAAACAAACTGCATATTTATGGTACAATAACCATAATACTTTCTATAAATACATTTATTGTCTGAAGAGCAGCAGGTAGATCATACTACAATATAAATTATGCGTACTGTATGCACTTATGCAGTAATGACCTAAAATATTACATGAATTTCATGTAAACATTTGTTGCTTATAAGCGTACCACACATACATATCACACAACAGCCTACACACCACATGAAATACTACCCCAACACAGCTAGAGGATTTACTTTGATGCAATAATAGCAAATATTACTAGAAATCTCAAACTGTGATGAAAAGAATTTGAATTTCTGAACTTTCAAATGACCATCTTTGATATTGCTGCTCCGGACACGGGGAAAAGCACGGTAGGTAGAGTCACCATGGCTATTATATGTTTTAAAATACATATTTTTGTATGGGAGTAACAAAATTGGTTTAAAATTGGCAATAAAGGCACTATTACAGTACAAGAAACGTATACTATTAGCATAAAATTGTAACCTATCTTATTCATTTCTTTATTTCTTCTACCATTTATATACTTACTTATTGTTACATAGTGTAGTTGAACAAATTAGAATAAAATTCGATAGACACCACTAGTTAGGTAATATTGATTTGATTATGGAAGGCTATAATCCAAATGAAGGGTGCACTGTCCGTTGTGGTTCCTGTCGAAGTGGATGGGTGCCTTTCCCCTGGAAGGGAGGAGTTCGTCCCAGACGAGATCCTCTAATTGACGCCATGGCCAGAACTGCTAATCCTTGCGAACGCCCTGCTCGTTATCCACCTTGTTGCGAGTATAACATTTCCTTCTCATTTGCTTATATTGCTTATATATTTTTCTTCTTTCTACATTTAAGATGTAAATTACGATATGTTTTTAAATATTTAAACAGTCCTGTTCCGAAATTCCGTTTGCCCACGGAAAAGCCAATTTGCGATATAAATTGCTACCGAGAGGAGCAAGCTGAAGCCAAAAGAAAGGAGCAATGTGAGGAAATGCAGAAGATGGTGGATCAACGTTACTGCTACCAACCTGGGATGATTATTGAAAGTTTGGACCCTTGTCGACCTCTGGTTGTCCAAAGCCCGTAATTTAATCCTGAAATTGATAATACTAACTATAGGTAATGTGTATTTACTTAATTATGTAATTAACAATAATGTTTGCTTGAAAAGTCCAGTGGTCCCACCTGATTACAAGTTTCATCTGAGAGATCAAAAATGCAAGACGGATTTGATCGCTGGATTTTTTAATCCCGACGATAACAAGACAACTGAAGAAAGAGAGCGTGAGAAATGTGATCCCAATTGGGTGGGCTGTGGACCCAATTTGAAACCTTATCCCTGTCGGGGAGCTATCGAGTAAATTGACCTATTTAAATAAATCTAATGTAAACATTTGTTTTCTTGATTGAATTTCTCATCTAAAATCCAATTTACTTATAATGTAATTGTACAAAATGTAAAACAGCTTTCCGTGTCAACGTTGGGTGAGTGAGGCTGAAGAAGGTCGAATGTGCTTCGGTGTTGGCTGTGAGAGATCAAAATACCAGAATCCTGAATATCTTATGAAACAGAGACAGCTTAAACTCCAGAGGGAAATGGACGAGCAATACAAAATGCAGGTGGAAATGATGGAGAGGGCACAAAGGGAGAAATTCAGACATGGATCATTTGCTAACCAGTGTTACACTGGAGAATGTGCTACTGGACGATGTTCAGACTCTCCATATTGCAACTAAATAATTGACATTTCAATTTCTATCAAAATTCCTGTATCAAATTGTAGTTGGTGTTGCATATTAATTATTTCGACTAACTGCATTCATTTTAAGGATTATAACAGAGTAACATGCTCATTTACAAATTATTATGTGCCTTCAATGTAGAACTTATCAAATCAACAAAAAGAAACTCTAAATTAAACAGTTATTAATTGATTATCGAATATTATAACATTATTTTACGAATACAAAAATTATTTATTCAACAAAATTACTTTTCATAAGCTTTCTCCTACTTTTCCCATGCAAAACGTAATTTAATGCAACCTTCCTACTAAGTGCAGTACTTTCCCCATGTAAAATGCCATTGTTTCATTTGTAAGCCTGCTTCTACTTTCCCCATGTAAAAAAGTTTCTAATAAACTTTCTCCTACTTTCCCTACATAAATGTCATTTAATTTCAAGCTTTCTCCAATTTAATTCAAGGAAGATATCATAGTTCCATGTATAAGCTTTCTACTTTTGCCATGTTTAATGCCGTAGTTTCAGTATAGACTTTCTCCTACTTTCCCCATATAAAATGCCATAGTTTTATAATAACGATGTGCAAATGGACATCTACAGTATTTAGATTTGGGAAATCTAATAATTAAGATAAGGGTCAAAACTACAACTGTGCTCTTTTACTTACCTTATGTAATATTGTGTTTAAATTCATATGCATGAAATAAAATGCAGTTTAAACCGTGTAGTTTATATCAGAAGATATATTTCTCTGAACATAATGTACATCTTTGTGCTATAATCATCATATTGGTGTTAGATTTACATCATAATGCGTCTAGTAGTGTTTGTAATGTACCCTTACTTTCACTTGTAGTTGATTTTCATCATAATTTTATTTCCTTGAGGATTTATGTAGTTAGAGATAATAGTGATAGAACATTGCTGCTCCTACATACGACGACGACGACGGCGGCGGCAGTCAGTAAGTAATTTATATAGTAAGTGATGATGATGGTGACGGTTATGGTCTCATTGATTTCAGTTAGTCGGTCGACACGATGCGATAGTCTATGTTTTGCTTTCCAAAGATCTTGAATTTTGAATGTAATGTATCTTGTAGTATGTAATTTTTGTTCTACATATTTAGTTAGAGTTAGATATTATCTTTTCTTTTCAATTTATTTTCATACGCACAGGGAAATTAAGATTGCTCATAATAATTCATAATTCATATAATTATTTATGAATTACACTTTCTTACAGTTAACTGACGTGATGTGATGTTCTATTCATGTATATAGTATATAGTATACATACAGGTGTAGGTACATGCATTTATCTAACTTATTTCTAAGTATATTAAATTACTTCGACATTTAGGTAATTGAACTATTTGTGATGTGATGACTATCTTGTAACTTATTTGGAGCTATGGAAAAGCTGATCACTACTATAGAACTATATACTAAGTTATATACTTATAGTATCTAGCTTAACTTTAGTATTTTGTGAGTTCTACAGATAAGTATTTATTTATAACGTATCTTTAGTATCATTATCAAAGCTTCATTTTTAATACAGCAGTAATGACTCTGTTTTGTTACCTATTTATTACATATATATTTAGGTATTTACAGTATTACATAATTAATATGTAATAAAGTGATGTGCTAAAGTGTGTATTTAACTTAACCCCACCTACTTAACATAATTTATCTAATATTGACACAAGTAGGCTCTTATTAGATTATTATTTTACTTCCTTATAACGTAACTACCTTAAATATGTTTGCAATTCTACATGAAAAGCTTTCAGTAGTAATTATATTATTTTCTACAGCACTAATTATAATTACTTAATATAATGTCCATTGGAATACCTAAGTATCATTATATAAGAAATGCTTCTTTGCAGCTAAAATTTGCTGCAATTTAAAATTTAATATCCAAAGGGGGTATACGCTAGTTACATAGACCTTAAATGTAATATTTAATAATAATACATAATGCAAAAAAGTTTTATGTATTTTAATGTAGGTATGTAATAGTATATTAGATAGTTAGCCCTGTCGAGTTTACAAATTAATTTTAAGAAAAACAACATTTAACGAATAGGTTGAATTGTGTATGCAGCAGCATTATAACTAATAATAATTATTTTCATAATTATTTGTACAACTTATTTATTTATAATATACTTTCTTGTGTTTTGTAGGTACGTAATAAGTACGGAATACCTATTATTGCTAAAATCGTACTTTAACTTTCATAATTCATATTTGCTTATTTTTATGTAGTAAGTATTATAGTCCACTATAGTTAAATGGATATATATAGCTTACAGTGACATTTATTTATATTCTTATTAATTATATAGTACACCAAAAAGCTTACGATTAGTAATTATCAATTATTTGATATAATTTAATTACTTAATGTGTACATACCGCTATGTTACAGGAGAAAAGAAAATGTTAATGTTACTATTTATTAGATTATTATTAGTATTATGTAGTTACGTGTTATACATATATTTATTATTAGTTAGTGATTTTTGGTTACAAGGTTTGTAAGGTTTAGGATCTAACCACAGACTGACTACAGGTACCAAAAATTGCATAGAGAGTCTTAACTTCCTTAACGCTACCCATTACACAGTGTATGTAGATTATGTATTACTATACAGGTAAATTTTTGCATTTATTTTTAAGTAGGTATTGCAAAACATAATTAGTACCTTTTACCTGGGCAAGTATTTTAATTTTATATAAGCATTTGAGTGCTAAACAAATAGGAGTAATAAATAATCAGTATATTTATAGTATTTTTATGCAAATTTTGTATTTCCATGTATGTGCAGTCATATTTGCATTTAGGATATTAAAATTAACATAACATGTTAAGGGCTCAATTCTAGTATCATACTTTAGTACGTAGCGTACATTCTACTTGTAACTGTAACTCATGGCAAGAAATGAAGAATGTCTGAAAAATTCCCAAAAATGAATTTGTTACTTAACGTATTTGTATTTTGCATAATATTACGCTAACGTAATAATCGTAACATTACAACATTACAGCGTGTGATTGTAACTTAAATTAAATACTATAATATGTAGTGCTCAATGGACACACTACACAGACACTGAATAATCATTTTTCTATATTTAGAGAAACAGAGAAGGAAAAATACTACATCGAGAAAGACAACGTTTTTTTGGCGACAAACGCACACGTATAATGCATGTAGTGGTAATTAATTAGTAAATAATTTGTCGATAATTAGATAATATATAACATTTTGTAATTTTAGCAAACTTCATTACGTATAAATAGTAAACTAACAAACTATTTAGAATACCATCTTATTTTATATTGGTTATTTATGTTGTGTACTTAATAAAGAGTAAGTAAGCTACTAACGTTATGCAGTATGTGTTTTTATGTAAAGTGTAGTATAGGTATGTATGTAGTATGTCGTAGTATTTTGTTGTATATCGCATCTGTATCTGTATTTCTGTATTTATTTATAAATTCAAATTCCAAAATCATAGACAAAAGCATTTAATTAAATATCAGTTCTGCATGACTTAAATTCAATGCTTCAGACTTTCTTCATCCTGTGTGAGAAGATTGTGTATACGGTTTAGTTCAGTATTCAGTTTACAAAGAAATCAAACCTTACATTATAAGTAGCACAATTACAATACAATTACAATGTATTTTTAGTTAAAAGAAGAATTTGTCATTAATGACAGGAAAATTAATACAGTAAAGTATAATAAATACTTTAAATGATCACCAGCCAGCAGGGCCAGGCCAGCATTACTTTTTAGTAAGTAATTACATAACTTAGATACATTAAGAAAATTACGATACAATTTCTTTTTTGAATTTTTGTTAGCGTCCTTTGTAATTTGTAGTAGCACACAACACAAAAAACTTTCCACTGTCTGTCTGTAGTTATACTATCATACCAGTGCTGTGAAATAATTAATTAGAATTAACTAGTAACTTACAAAGATGTATGTATTTGTGTATATAATTGTATGTAGTTAATGTATGTAGTGATGCATACATAGAAAATGGGCACAACAAACTGCTGTGGAGTTTTAACATAAAATGTCAGTAAATGCATGTCATTGTCGGTTTCAACAAAAACACTCCTCTAAATAACAACCGTAATGTATTTATTAAAACTAGCAATAAAAATTAAATTAGTTATATATTATGTTATATAATGTTGCTTACACCGTGTAGTAGAGCATATTAGTGACAAAGTATTACCACTACAGCAAAAAGACTCACAACAATTAAATTCACATAACATTAACACCTTCACAAACCAAACCACTCATCTTGGCTAATCCCTTAATTTTAATGCATGCATAGAATGCTGCACATACAATAAATACGACTTTTGGCTTCGGACAATCAGTACTCCCTGAAGCTAAACATTAATGCATATTTAAATGCTAACACACTGCAATTAAATGTTTAGCATAATTTGACATTTTAATTAGCTACTAGAAACTTCACATATCAAATTATTATAATTTACTAAAAAAGATGTTTTTAGTTTTCATTTAAGTTTTGTGTATTTTCTCGGACTCAGAATTTGATTCTCTTAAAAATATGCTTATATGTATTGTGTATGTAATTATTATGACGAGGAAATCCTATATCCTTTACGATGCTTTGTTTCGTAGCTAATGTGCACTTTTCATTATTTAGAGTTTATGTAATACTATTAATGTACTGATTATGTTAATCTACCTAACATAGTTAATTAGAACCAATTTATAATTTGAGTATATCTGTAGAGTACATTTTTCTATCTGTAATTTTTTGGTTTCGCTTTAAATACTCTCAGAAATTCATTTGGAATTAAATAGAAGGTATTTTTAATTGACTATGTGTAATATGTTACATTATTTTAGTGTTTCCCAATGATGGGGAAGTGGAAGGACAATTTGAGAAGTGTTCCACGAATTGATATTATTTATCAGAAGGTTACGATAATTAATAATACTTATATTCCCCCCGATCACACCAAGTATTAAAACAATGCTACATTCTCTCGAAAATATTAACTTCTATGATGTGCGCTAATAGTAATAGTATTTCAACAAAAAAGCATCCGTAGAACAAAAGCATTTGTCATTACAGTTCCCCTTCAACAAATAAGCTTACTTTATTCTTTATCAATTTATACTTTCCTTCTTTTAGTTAACTTGCTCATGTTAGGTACTACATTCAATATTATGTACATACACAGGTAATATTATAGGTAGTTTTGAAAATTTCAATTTACGTGAAGTACGTAGGTAGGTATTACTGATTACTATAGGTAATTTAATATTACGTTTAAGTTATTAAGTTACATTAGTATATTATAATTAAGTTAGGTAGCACAAATTATGTAGTAGTATACCTAAGTATTCTGTAGGATTACCTTATCTTAACATTTCTACGTGTCATGTCGCATCGGAGACATAAAATTGTTTCAATTTGTAAAGTGGTCAGGTCAGGCTACTTGTTGAAAGATATTCTACGTAAGAATTAATAAGATTTGGAATAAAGTTGGCTAGCTTGTTGTTTTTAGAAGTAGTATACGGTAGTGTTCGTACAATACAACTATCTTTTCATTGATTATAATAATTTTGGTTTGGTACAATAGAATTACATAGCTTATATTAATTATTTTTTAAGTAAATTACCTATCTTTAAAATTGTGCATTGTTTTAGGTGGTTTTTTTGGGTTTCTGTTACAGAAGACATCCCACTTCAAAACGAATGCACATTACATTGAATTCGTTAAGGTGAAGTGACACAAGTTAGATTTATAGATATGCCTACATACGTATCATTCATATTCATAAATATTTACATGTTATTTAGGTACCTACCCATTATTGTACTCTAAAAGAAGGAGGTAGGTAGGACAGGAAGGTTAATATTTTAATATTATAAATGAGTAAAGTGTATTAAAAGGAAGGTAATCATATTTCACTATAAATAAATGTTATAAGTAATAAGGACAGGTAAATATGTAGTTAGTTAGTAGTGTGCTGTGTCGTGCTTCATTCTTGTTTCACTTCAAGTCGATTACTTCTTTTCGTTAGCTTTCTTGAACAACTTTGCTAAACTTTCCATTTATCTAAATGTGAAGACAATTTGGTCTTAAATGCCAACATCTATCTAGTTATTTATAAGTCAAAGGATCATGATTCTGATATATATTTAATTTAACAAAGAAATTGGGAATTACATAAGTATCTCAAAATCTTTAATTTGGCATGTGTACGATGTAACGGACTATGTTTCTTAAGATAATGCAACAGTGTGCATGAACTCTGCATTCTGCTGTCGTGTGGACAATTATTACATTATAGAATACAAATATTAAAGCCGTTTCTAAGTCGTTATTACATCAGTCAAGTTTTGATTGCTTGAGTGATGCGAATGGTATTTGTTTGTATGTATTAAATTCGATAACATCATAACTTTACGACCAAAAATATCAATATTACAATTACAACTTACTTTATACAACTACATTACACATGGTTTTGATAATCTGATAGATATACACAATTAATAATAATAACATAATAATCATAATTCGATTCGAACCAACATTTAAACTTTTTATTTCCTTCTCCGCGTCCCTAAAGTATATCTATTTACAGAAGTTTTTTAGTCATGCATACTGGTGGGGTTTTGGGCTCTGCAACTATATGCATGATACAGGTAATACAGGTTTCTTTCTTATTTGTGTTTATCAATAGGTTTTCGAGTAAAGTAAAATCAAATAGTTTGTAAAGGGACTACTATAGTAAAATTCTTGATGCCTTATGTATAGGTATTTATATTTATATGTAATAGGAGAGGTTTAGGTTTAGTCCACCATTTCTTTCTCTTTCACTCGATTTTCTCAGGGCTAGACACCCCAGATTTGCTATTATTCTTTGCAGTATTATGTTTCATTCTGAAAAACAAAACATGCATGCTTTTTCTAGTATACGTAACAAAATGCAAATAATACCTAAATTCAAATTACAATTTTGAACTCACTGTGTCAGCGTTGTTCGGACAAAGGGATTTGTACACACTCTCAATAAAAGTTCGCCTGCAAAAATTAAACATTCAAATTTAGACTACAATGTATCACTGCTGTTATCAATTAAAAATATTAAATGAAAAATACACTTACTTCGCAGGGAGTCCTCCACCCGGTGGTAAATCTGAGATATTTTCGTCACTTAAAGTCTGCAGTATATGAGGAAGTTCAATGGCTCCTCCGGACTCATTCACTAATTCTGTAACACGGATCCTTAAGTGTTCTTCCAAAGCAGCTTCTTTCTGCATAGCTTCCTCAACTGGAGGAGGACAAGCTGGAAACGCAACTAAAACAATGCTCATGTTGTCTCGACTCCCCTAAAATCACATTTAATTCATATATCAATTAAATTAAATCATCTTTCAAAAAATATTCTAAAAATTTTGTATTGTCAATGTGTATTTAATTTTAGTCAACTTACTTTATATAGACAGGTGTCAATTACTTGATTACATATGGATGCTAGATCGCTAGTAACTCGAAGCCTTGACCGCACAAATTCGACTAAATCCTCATTAGTCATGACATCCCATACACCATCACAAGCTAATATAAGAAACTCGTCTTCTTTATCGTTTCGACTTTCGACTGAAACTTCTGGCTCAGGAGACACCAACTGTTCACACTGTCCCTTTCCTTCCACGTTTTTATACTCATAGTCACCCAGGGCACGTGATACAGCCAAAGATCCGTTTACTCTACAAAAAGTGAAAATAACAATTAAATTCCATATACTTCGATAATATAAAACTCAATTTCATAATCCTAAAATGTCCTTGCATTCGGAAGTTAATGCTAGCTAACGCACGGACAAACATACATTGTGGTTACACAAGTCAGCATTATTGTAAACTAGAAAATAACCCATACGTCTATTATTTATTCAGTCCAGTCACAATAACATACCTTTGTATCATAACACTGCCTCCTGCATTTACAATACGTTCTTTTTCTGCCGGGTTGACAGGTTTGTGATCCTGAGTAGAAAAGGAGACTCTGGCGTCCCGACAAACGACACCGCGAGAGTCGCCGCAATTGGCAATGTACATATTAAAAGGAGAGATCAGCACGCAGACCGCTGTCGAACCACTTTTGTCTTCCCCACTAGCCATTTCAGGGATAGTTCGCATTTTGTCGTCCAACAGCAAAAATCCTGAAAACAAAAAAGTAGCACACAATAAATATTTGAAACAAGCATACGAAACGGAGTAAACCTATTTTGGCAATGTATACTAGTTACTAGACTCGTCTAACACTAATTAATTTGGTTTGCTCCTATTTACTACAACTGAGAACCGCAGTTATATAATAGTTTTCGTCTAGGTAGGAATAATAGATACGCATCACGCACATTACAAGCAATTTAGGATATACAAACAGGGCAATTTATGATTAGTTTAAAATCGATAGTGTGGTTTGGTTGACAAGACTGACTTAACTTGACATGCACATAAGAATGACCGTATGGATTATGGATTTAGTATTTTGTTACAAGGAAATAAAATAATAGTGATTTTTTGTCATACTTACCATCACGAATGCCTTTTTTAATTTCGTCAATAGATACATCTTCTTCTAGAGCACATCTGGTGAACTGCTCAGTGCTTATAATGGTTTCTAATAAGTTGTCAGCGCAGTGTGAAGAGACCCGCTCTCCTGCATGTCCATCAAAGACAGCAAAAAATGACCAGTCCTTCAATGGCTCACGAAGACCTACAACTGCACAGTGTGCATCTTCCATTTCGATTCGCCAACCCTGCATACTAGATAATCCATAACGCAATCCATTGTGTTCTCCAGTCTCGTTGTGTTTTTCGGTCTTCGGTTTATCTAACAATGCTCCCATTGCATTATATCTGTAATAATTTTCAAAAAAATATAAATATTCCATGTTAGTCAACTTTAATTTGTTTTAGATGATACAATTGTTTGACTAGGTAATAAATCCAATTTCTCATAAACCGGATAATCTTCTAACACATTAAATCTGATAACTAGCCGCCAGCTAGACTTGGTTGGACTATATATTTTGCACACTAGTGTCTAAATATAATGATAAACATTGCAAATGTGAAGGGATTTATTACTAGGGAGTGTCCGAAACTCAGATCACACACAACTTAGACAACGCGACCTTCATAAATCATATAGGTACTTGGGTAATCAAAATATAACTGACAGGTTATACGTAATACGCACGTACGTTACGTAATACACAAAGATACAGGTGTGCTGCTTTAGCTTAGCACTAATAAGTATATGTCAACACAGAATTTGTGCTTATACTCAGCGAAAGTTTCGTCTTCTTGTATTTCTTGCAAAGCTTGTACCTGACAGCCGTGACTTACAAGATTGACAACGGGTAATCTAATCTAATAACGTGAAATCCGATACATTTTAGACACATACACTAAAATAGTAAGAACAAAAACTTTTCCTATTGATACCTACCTATTGTACACATGAGAAATATTAATTTTTTAATTAATATAAGTACGTAATTCGTAATATAGGATGGTCACCCACTCTATAACGTCATTTTATTACCATTGTACAAATTGTACCAACCTAGAAAGTGAAATAATGTTTTATCTACTGTGAACTTGTTACGATGACAAAATAGTTAAGGTATAGATTCTAGATGATAAAAAGTTCTTAATTTAAAAAAAAATAAGCATATATGGTAGGGTTAGGATTATAAATATTTATTAGCATCAAGTTTCCTGCAATCGGACTTGCAGTAATAATTTGGCGAATAACTAATGCTTAATCGCCGATTTTTCTACATAGGTAACTAGAAGTAGAAACTAGTCACATTTTATTTATGCTTTTATACCTGTCGAAATAGAGCTATCTTAACCTACCAATTGTGCGAACATGCTTAATGATTGCTTCAAAGGTAATAAAGAGAAATATTTATAAACAAAACTAAAAATACACATTTTCCCGTCTCGACCTAACATAAACATGTGGGTACTGCTTATGAAATCAACAAATGCTTCATTCTTTTCACACCATGAATATCAACATAGAACCACAACTATCTGTAGTGTAATTTAGAGCAAATACGGAGAGTGACATCATCACTATAAACAACTATATGTTCCGAGGTTCCGTATTGTAACACACGCACACTACTTTTTTACTTCTTTACGTAACATTACGTACTTACGAAGTAGAAATGCAGTAGCAAAAAATATACAGAGGATGGACGGTTAAGTGAGAACATAAAACCATTTCCCATGGTTTTATAGTTCTATTCCATTCATTGTATAAAGCATATATTTATCTAAGGTAAAGGTAAGTACAATATGGAGTATAAGTAAAGTACCTACCTATCTATCTGAACATGGTTTAGCAGAATTAAAAAAATTAAAAATTAAAAATTCGCAAATCTTACTTACCTGGTTAGTACATAAACAATTAGAAAATTAAAACAACATTTAAAATTGTTTTCGACTATTATTATTGTGGTTAATAAATTAATAAATCAACAACAATGCCAGGGTATTCACCACTACTTGACTTGCCTACTTAAATAGCCAAACATACAGGTATACACCATCAATGCACCACTACCACTGACCACCAATATTAATATTTCAAGCTATAATCTAATCCTAATCTTTACCATGACCCTGAAATGCTATGTAAGACTGCTAGTTCCCGAGAAACTGAACGGACCCCAAGAAATTGCTGGATTGGAGGTTGTTGGAAGTTGGAGCCCAGGATCCAAATTGGAAAGTATAAAAAAATCAGCCACCCATGTATTTCAATGGGCTAAGCAGGGTTTTCCTGCTTAGATTTACAATTTAATTTGGTTAGACTGATCCTGGACAAGAAAGATAATTTCTCGGGGTCCGCTCATCTTGTCTTCTCATCTCATTGTTTGACAGCATACAATATTATCTTCGACCGTAATTCTTCGAAGGTATGATCTAGAATATAGAAGACAGAAGAGAATTTTCAAATATCCGACACCCTATTGGCCCTGATCCGGACAGTACAGTATAAACTATAAAATTAAATTATTCTTGTTGGTTGATCTCTAGAAAAATATGAATTAGGTACATTGCTTTTAATGAAGATAATAAAACATTCTAATTGCGCTGGTCGTGTAGCATGTTAATTATTTTAGATGATATACATACCGTGACCACCGTGACCGTCTAAGTGCAAGTGCCTTTCTTGCGAGATGAATCGAAAAGGGGAGATTTGTTTCTGCTAGACAGATCGTCTCCAATCCGAGAGATTTTCTCAGAATGAGCAGTTGACAGTTTATAGCTGTTAAATGTTGTACACGTACTATTGTATTTTGCAAACTATTACACTTCTGCACACCAGAGATGACAAATCGTGTCGTCATCGACAATATCATTCGCATAATAATTTGCAATGAGCGAGCACAAGTACAACTGTGCTTACGTCGGTAAAACGAAAACTAGCTATAGCCACCAGCAGAAAACAATCATCATCAGCTGACTGAGTTTTTTACAAAGCAAATGAAGAGATCTGAATGAATGAGCCCAACCAAGTACCTGTCCTACCTAATCACTAATCTACGAGTTGGATACTTCAGCAGAAAGGAGGATTTAACTGTTAACCCTTTCTATGCCAAAAAAACCAACGTTAACGTTACTAGCATTTCACAAAAAATAAAATACATAAGCAAATGTTATTTAAAACACTGAAAAAAATGAATTAGCAAAAACCCTAGATGCTGATGCTATATAGGTACTAATGTCTCAAATAATTATTACACTGGAAAATAATTTGCAATAATTCATAAATTAAACGTTAATCAGCCCTCCGGCCCACAGCGCCCAAGAAACGGCAGCTGATTAGGGCCCCTACATACAACATACGACATAGAAGCCTAAAATCTGAAAAACTTAACTTTTCCAGTAGTCCAAGCCCACCTCTGCTGTCCAGCCAGTACAGCCACTACCTTAATCAACGAACTGGCAATTTGTACAGATTTGGGGTTAAAAAGTGCAAATTTTTGCACAACCAAAACGAACGGACAATGTCTTACCTCAATCTTATTCTGACATCTAAGTCTTGCTGGCTTTTGGTGCTTGAATATGGAATAGAGAAACTGGGAACGAGGAAATGATGAATGAAAATGAAAGGTAAGGTACTTTTTACCTACTTACTCACGTCACCTCACGCAAAATCAGATGTCAGATTGCCCAAAATAAATTCGAAACAACTTTGCTATTGTAACTGATGTAAAAATAGTGGAAAACAGGTGAGGAGGATTTGCTTAATTTTATGATTAGCAATATTGAATAATAGATAAATGGAGAATAAAAAAATTTCTTACTTACGCAACAGCTGACAGCTCAGTTAAAGTAAAAAAATCAAAGTTTTCACAAATTTCACCAATTATCAGCAATTTAAACTTGCTACGCAAGCCTGCTCTATAGTCAATTCTTCCAGCACACAATTTGCATTGCGTTGCGCACTATAGTCATGGGGAGTTGTATATTTGCATTATGAACTTGTAGCACAGTCGGTGGCGCAAAAATTAAACCGAACATGTACCGAGTGCCGAAGCTTCAGTTGCTGGGCTCGTCCTCTCCCTGTCCGATGTCCTATTGAGTCATCCGCTATGCTACTATAATCTCTTTTTTATATGCAATGCAATGCAATGGATAGTCAAATAGATAATAGCAAAAAGGTAGTCAATCTTTGGGTTGAGCTCTTCAATTCAACTTGAATATTGGAGTTTTTCGAGTGCTTGGGAGATAGAGGTGGGATTGACAACTGTCACATAACTAATAACTAGTCGAAACTTCTATAAACTTCTAATCTTCTATACAGAAACAGAAAATTGCATAACTTTATGGAACAGTAATAAAGTGAGTAAAAAATTGGTTCATGTTATGATGGCACAATATGTTCAAGTTACATGTAAATACATGAACACGAACTATTATTCCACTATTCCTTTATTTTATGTTACTCGTCAATTAAAATTAGGCAAGTCTTGGGAAAATGTACGCGTCATTTTTAGCAAAACTATCTAATTGTACTTTTTTATTACAAACTTTTTTTGTAAAAAATGCAAAAATCGTAAAAATAATGAACATTAAAATGTGTAGAAAAAATCGTAAAAATAATTAAAATGCAAAAGAATCTCAAAATGAATGAATATTAAAATGTGAAGAAATATGAACGTATTAAATACAGACTATGTATACAATTTTCTCAACTATTTAGATTCAGATTTCAGGTAGTTGTATTATGGAAATATATCCTGCCGACCTTTACTTGCCAGGGTTTGTGTATTATCAGAGCTCGTCGTGTGCTATTTAGTAAAATGGAAACTACATATATAAAAATGGGAATTGATTCCTTCGTTTCCCAATAATCCGAAAGGTCTCGATTCCATTTGTAAGCAGGACATTACATACAAAGTGGTTAGGAAAATCCATATAATACATTTATCTCTCATAATACTAACATGTTCGAAATCATCTGGACTGGAGACATGACAATGACAATGCAATGTGCGTACAACAAAAATTATGATGGGCTCATAGTTCATGTTCATATATGTACATTAGGTATGTAGCTATAGTTCTCCACTCATCTTCTGGCCTTAGCATATAGCAATCAAGCAAAAGCACTGCGCTACATAATACAAACTACACATTCACTTACAATTTATAACTACAGCACAACTATGTAGCTACATAAATGGGATAAAAAAGTCCACTTGTACTGGCACTGACTGAAGTAAGTACTTTAGATAATGATGACTACATACATGGACTCTCGAATGTACTACACATTTATATACCATAGCTATAGATAGTACTGTCTAAAGATTATTATGCATTAATTTTCTGTATTACTACATTTAACATTTCATACAAATGTATTATCTTACTATCAAAATCAAAACCATCCTAAACTTATCCTTTCATGCAAATGCAAGGTCAGCCGTTGTAAATTACATGCATACATACATAGTTTCACGTACAATGTGATAACAAATGTAAAGATATCATTGCTGTGACCGCGAGATTATTACACACAAGATTGCAGTAATTGTAACTAGATCTCCTGTTAATTAAATCAAAATTCTCTCACTCTACTCTCCATAGTTCATGTAAATCACAATATTTTATTTAAATTGTGTTACATATTTATTATATTTATATCATATCCTTTATACAATCCCTTTCCGTACTAATATTACATGTAAAATTATCAGCAATAGTTATTAAGCCACTTACTGGCACTGTGTACGTGCATTTGCATTGTATGTGAATGGTACTGGAAATACTGGAATTCGAATGGTGTGTTTATATGCTGTATATACATAATAACAATAACTATTATTGCCTGCATGCATATGTATTTGCATCTACGGCAAAAGACGGCAATTAACCACACACCGAAATACACGATATTTAGCTGCACATAACATTAATACACGTTAATGAATAATTTATGTCATTGTCATTAAAACGAGTAATATCTACCGCATCAGTTAGGCATGTAATTTAATAGCATCCAATCAGAATAAAGGATACGAATAAGTAACGTGCTTCCGTTTTCGTGTGTCACTTTACTATATATCCTACAAATTGGTTATACAGAACTAAATTACTTAAAAATCTCATTTTAAGTTTTAAGATCTTTATAAGTATATATTGGTATTGGTCGTTTGGTAAGAAAGGTAGGTGCATTGTGTCAATATAGCTACATTTATGTGTAAGGATACAATTTATTTACAATTTACATGTAAAGAGTGTCTCGTATGTCATAGGTCATACATAGACAAGGTATGCATTATACTGTCTTTTTAAATATACTACTGTTGCATGGTAAAAAGTTTTCCAGCTAGTTGCATCTGTTATTATATCCGATTTTATGTATTTTCAAAGTGTAGTAGGAATTATGCATGTCTGTATAACACTAAATTGGTACCTATATTTACTATATGAGATTGTATTTAAGAAGTTTCATATTTTATACTTTTTATCTTTTTAATTGCAGAAATATTTAAGGAAACCTAAAGAAGTGAAAGAACCATGAACCGAGTAGCCAGAAAAATTATCTTGTCCAAGCGTTTTCAAGGATTTCCTAAACTTTCAGATTTTCAGATAGTGGAAGAACCCATCACTCAGAGTCTTAAAGAAGGAGGTACGTTTTAATGGATTAAATTCTGTCGGTAAAATTGCGATGTAGAATACTAGTACACTTTCTTTACTTTCACTTTCACTATTAAACGTGTTTGCCACTTTAATTTTGATATTAATGCTTCTGCATAGGGTTCAGCAGTTCAGTAAATCCCTTTTACCTTTATTGAAAAATGTCATTTACATATTCCTGTTTTCAGAAATCTTATTGAAAGCAGAATGGATTACAGTGGACCCCTACATGAGAGCGATGAGCAATCGAATGAAAATTGGCGACACATTTTCAGGAGGACAAATTGCAAGGTAGTTTCAAATTAAAAATTAAAATTAATATAAATGTCCGAATTTGTAAACTTAAAAGTACTTCTTAATTTCCTTGTAAGAGTTGTCCAAAGTCGATGCGATGAGTTTCCAGAAGGCAGCCAAGTGGTTGGAGGCTTTGGATGGAGAGGTATGCAATTATTAATCTCCTAAAGGCCAACTACATTATTAGCCAACTTCCGATTTCATATCGTTGTTGTAATCTGATTTAATACAAATTAAATAGTTGGTCTTCATTGGTATATTTTCTTGTAGATCTAACAGTTTACAAACCACCCAGCTATAGGAGTTTTGAAACAATTTATAAAATGCCCGAGATGAAAGGGTTACCTGATTCATTCGCTTTAGGATCATTGGGAATGCCAGGGTGAGAAATTTCATATTATTCAAAGTTAAACGCATTAGAAATTCATAAAGTATAAGCTTTCCCTTACTTTCCCCATATAAAAGGCCATAAAACCATATATAGCTTTCTCCTACTTTCCCCAAATAAAATATCATCGTATATAAGCTTTCTTCTACTTTACGCATGTAAAACACTATTGCTTTATATCCCTTAAGGGCTTGGCTTTAAAAACATAAAATATACTGTCTATAATGTATTGTATGTTTGTAGTACATTAAGAAAACTCATTATGAAAACATTTCAAATACAATCCTTAGTGTCACTGCCTATTTCGGCCTTCTAAATATTTGTGAACCTAAGCCAGGAAATACTTTAGTGGTTTCATCTGCTGCTGGAGCGGTTGGAAGTCTAGTGGGGCAGCTCGGAAAAATCAAAGGTACTTTCTTCCACTATTTAATCTGCAGTAAAAGTATTATAATTATATATTAATATTAATTATTATCTGCATGTACACACTTTCATTTTCATGAATTTTTGGTGTTATTCTTTAGGATGCCAAGTGTTAGGTTTTGCTGGTTCAGAAGACAAACTTAAGTGGATTAAAGAATTGGGCTTCGACCACGCTTTCAACTATAAAACTGTCGATGTTCACAAAACATTTAAAGAATTTGCACCAAAGGGAATTGACTGCTATTTTGATAATGTAATAAATAAGACAATATAACAATTAATATTCATTTTTTGAGTAGTTAATTAAGTTAGTACTTCAATATTGACATTTATATGCAAAAGTTACCTTTAAGAGCCTTTAAAAAAGATGGAGTCAGATTTATTTATGAAATATGTAATATGCAATTTGTCCTCTATATTTAGGTTGGTGGTGAGTTCGCATTTCATGTTATGAGGAATATGAACCAATTCGGACGAATTGCTTTATGCGGAGCCATTACCACGTATAACGTAGAGACAGCCAAACTTCCTTTGGGTAATATTAATAGACAATTATTTTACAACTACATAAATATGTATTTAATTAAAAAGTAGTAAATTAAAGATTTACTAATTGCTAACTACAAATTAAAATAATTTGTATTTTATTTGTCTTCCTTTATGTAATGCTGTAAAGTTCCAATCGACTATTTCTCAATGATTTATAAGAACCTCCGCATGGAAGGTTTTATGGTCATGAGATGGCATAAACAATGGTTCGAAGCAGTGCACCAACTCAGAGATTGGATAATTGAGGTACGAGAAATGCAAACAGAGCTAAAGATGTCATCTGATACAAAAGAATTTGAATACATCAATAAAAAACTATTTTATTTATTTATAGGGCAAATTGAAAGTTACGGAGACAGTTACTGACGGTTTCGATAAGACTCCCAACGCATTCATTGAATTACTGGAAGGCAAAAACACTGGAAAAGCTATAATTAAAGCATAAATATTTATAGTAGCAATTTCCATATCATTACATGTTTTATCTGCAGGCACAGAGAAAAAATATTCTTGTAATTTGTGTATATTACGTACTATCTGTACATAATGAAAGGGATACCTAATTCGTATACTTAAATACATATAACTGCCACTATGTACTATGTGATAACTAACCAAATTTTAATGTAGGGAATACTTATTTCCGCCCACAATCAGTTCTGCATTATTTTGCAAACGCTTTGCATAAATTGACGTTGCTAATTTTAGTTTAGGTAAGTAAATATACAAATGTGAAAACTTAAGCGAAAGAGAATATTTTCCAAATTAGTGCGATGAGATTGTTAATCCTACTGTTACATTATAATGTGCAATTTTTATTGTCGTCAGTTAAGTTGCATTAACTTTCTCCGTCATGTTGTTCACCAGCAACTGCAGTTGAGTTTGTAATTGATCTAGTTTTTGCTCCATTCGTTTGATATCAATTTCTGTAGTCCTGTTAATTTTTTGGCTCTTGCATGCAGTTTGTCTAGTTTTAGTTGCCCTCTTGGAAGCATGCCTTGCTGCAGCTAATCGCAATGCTGCTATTTTCAACTCCTTTGGTAGCCTCTTATCTCTTGGGTCATTTGGACGAATATAATAGGACCATCTAATTGTAATAGAGTCATACTTAATTAAACTTGACAATTATTAGGCCAAGTACCGCGTATACTGAAGAAATTTTTAGAACATACTTATATGACGAAGGCACCAGTAATGCACTTTCCTGTAAAATAGTTCCAATCGAACGGGGAAGACAAGATTGTAACCTCTTTGAAAATATAAATGACTCCAAGCGTGAAATCAAAGCTGTTTGTCTTGATAGTTTATTTAATTTGGCTCCCTTTTGAAGACCCTTTATCAAATTAACGCAAACTATATGTTACAAAGTGAGAAAAGGAACCAAAAAATGTTCTTTTACATTAATTAAGATTTAAAATTAAGATAACTATTAAATAAGCATATTACTAATATAAGGAACCTGTATATCGTGAACAGCCAAACCGACCAACAGATTCATAAGGACAACAGTGCATAAGATGACAAAGGCTGCGTGTAATATGTGTGCTGTAACTGGGTAGAGCATTGGCACATCATCGGAATAAAATAAGTCCTCATAGTCAACTTCCCCAACCATCATTGTCAAAACTTTCAGTAAAGCGACTGGAATCGACGTATATGGTGGATGCTAAAGAGTGCACACACAAAAACATTGGTAAATATTTATAAATTTTGAAGATCACTAACAATTATTACAAATAATTTGCATTTTAACCCACATCAGGAAACAATACGCAAAATGCTAATGCGAAAGCTATTAGAAGGCACGCGTATGCTAAAATAAAAACTCCGAAGTTAGCTGCGACCTAAAACAAAGAAACAGATTTAGGTCATGATATTCAATTCACATTTGCATGAAATCAACTTAATAGGTAATTTAAGCCAAGAAATTACTTTCCCAAGCATCTGCACATATAAACCCAAAGCAGGGAACCGTCCAACTTGAAGTAGCATTAGGCCCCATGCTAAAAATATTCCACACTGTAAAAACATATTAAGAAATTTTAATTTTTTGGTTGGTTCTTGTTCTTGTCTTGAAGAAACTTGCAATGTAGAATGTAATGTACTTACAGCTGCGGCCGGATGTTGCCACCAGTATATCATATCATCCTGGGAACGCCATGCTGTTAAAGTAACACTCGCAATTAAACCCCATTGTCCCCAATTCTCACTACTGCAAATGTAGGCCAGAGGAGCTTGGAGTAATTGAAAGGTCTCTTTAATAGCCATCAGAGAAGCAAATCCAATCAACAGACTCCAAACTACGGTCAGCTCTGTATCCAGTTTGCAAACTTGCCCCTTATAATCCGATTCTGACTCTAAACCTAGAAAAAAGAACAAAATTGCATTAGCAATGCATTTGCAATAATTATTTATATATGATCTTTGGGATAAGGATAAGTTACTTGATTTTTCCTCAATAGGTAATGATGTTGCCTGCTTACTCTTTTTCTGCCGATTTTTCCGGAACAAACTCCAGAGCTGTTCCCATCCACGAATGCTCCCATTCTTGTTTTGATTTTGCATAGATTTTATCAGGATGTCGCTACTCTCGTCATTTTCTGTAGGTGTTTTCTGTGGAGTTACCCCAAACCAAGTAAACATTGGAGGAGGTTTTGTGGTTTGGGCTTCTATTATTTCAGCTGTATCGTTATCATCAGCACCCATTAGAAAAGGGAAAGTAATATTTAGGTCAATCAGCATTTTTGAATTCCTTCTACTGCTTTTAGGGGTCGGGGTTGGGACAGTTTCATTTGTTGACGAAGGTTTTCCTACGGAGTGGGGATGGGGACATTGTTTAAGGTAGACCTCTATAACAAATACTGTAAACAGCAGGACGAGAGCAATCTAGCAAAGAATCAAAGCAAAACCAATTAATTACAACCCCCATACACCTATATTGATATGTTAATAATTATAATTATTTAGTTGTTTCTATTTGCCAATGGCTCACAAATTAGTTTGCAATGAAAATGAAATGAGAACCTCTGGGCCTATATATTGCACATTGCAATTACCTGGAACAAAAGGGATGCCCAGAAAAATTTTCGAACCCTTAGCCATTTCAATGTCAGAAAAGCTTCACTTAGCGGATGAGACAAGATCTTTTTATTGCCGGCTGCCAGTACACAAGTGAGAAATTCAGTTTCTTTACGACGCTTTTGGAAGTTACAGAGAGTTGGAGCTTTTGAAGTAGTTTTAATCTGCCTTTCAGAATTAGGAACAATTGCTCTAAATAAAAAGAGAGAAAACAAAATAAGCATTTCTCCATTACATTCCCATATAGCAAATACAATAGTAGACTAGAATTACCGAAAATCTAATCTTATTTCGCAATCCGGGTCTGCAGGATCGAATTCATGTATTGAGACAGCAGAATCCAACCGTTCGACTAAATATCTCATTACATCTGGTATTCTTCTCACAAGTAAAGACAATGCACTCGTTCCTGCTTTTGTTCTGTCAGTGAATATCAACACAAATAAAAATTTATTTATAGTTTGGGGAAATACTAAGACTATGACTGAATTACAGACTTGCTAACACAATAATATTATGCGTACTTAGTACAGACAGGATTTATGTAGAATGTTATACGTATAAATACATAAATAAGTGAACATACTTGATTGTAACATCAGCTCCATGATGTAAAAGTATAGATGCACATTGGGAAGAATCTTGTACTGCAGCAAGGTGAAGTGGTGCATACCTAATTAGGGAAGATTTAAAAAATCATCAAATTAATGCAGTAGTAGTTTAATTAAAATACGTTCACTAACTATACTTCAGCCAATTTTATAGAAATAAAGTATAACAGGAAATAGGATTTTGAATGCTAAAGGAAATAATTTCAGTTCAGTCACTTTAATTGTCAATACACAATTTGCATAGGTATTGTTGGGCGTTTCCATAAATTGTAAAAGTATAATATGAAATAACATTTTACCCGAAATCGTCTTGTGCATCGATATCTGCTCCATTGTCCACCAAAAGACGAACTACTTCGGCTGCTCGAGATCCTGTTTATTTTACACAATGAATATTAGATGAATAAATAATTCCTATGTCTCAAATTGTCTGTATAAAAATGTTTGTGCATATAAAAATGAACCTCTAGAAATTGCACAATGTAACGGTGCTCTCCCGTTGGCGTCAGTAATGTTCTGGATTACAAAGCACAACAAACCCGATTAGATTGCTGGATAGTACTTATGGTTAAAGTATATATAATATTAAATAGCTAAAAATATACCACACCCACTTAAATTCTTTGCATACTTAAGTTATTTATTTTTCTGTGCATTTTAAAAATGACTCATACATACATACTACACAGAAATATCAGAGATGTGTAAGATGCATAATAAATATCATCACAGATAAATACGAATTCCACATCACTAGGTACATTATTATATAGTAATTGTTCATTTTAAAAAGGTTATCTTACAGGATTGGCATTTGCGCTCAGAAGAATTGAAACGGAATCTGCATCCGAATTTGCTGCGAGATGTAAAGCTATCAGATAAAACATAAACAGTGAGCTCCACTAATATTCTTATATAAATTCAAGAAATTACTTTGTATTTAAAATACAATCTAAAGTGTATTTTTAGCACTTTAGGTACCTGTATGGCCACGACCATCTTTTGAATTAAGAGGAGCTCCATAATCCAATAACAACCGGATGCAAGAAGCGCTACCTTCTTCAGCTGCCAAATGCAGGGCTTGACTTTTGTACGTTCCCTATCACCAGACCACAATTAATTGAATCAATTCAGAAGCCATATAGAGCAAATAGTAAAATAAAAAACATATTTAATTTTGTAAGAGTAAATTATATCGCAGTTACACATTTCTTATATTCAGCTTACTTTGCAAAGACTAACATCTGCACCATGTTCTAATAGCACTCTAAGGGAATCAGGATCTCCAAGAGAAGCAGCAATATGCAATGGGGTTTCGGCGAAAATTAAAGGCGGATTTTGTTTAGCACCATTTTCCTATGTAAGTATTAGTATTAAAGTTGATCCAGTTTATGAGTGACTGTTGAATATCTTTAGATTTATGTGTAATAGTTCGCAGAATTATAAATATACGTGCAAATTGGTGGTTTTAACTTACGAGGAGTATTTTAGCACATTCCACACTTCCAGCTTGTATGGCCCAATGAAGTGCAGTTAGTCCACTATCATAACCAGCATTAACATCCGCTCCGTGATCTATTAAAAGCTGAGAAACGCTCACACTTCCACAAGATGCAGCGCAAGATAAAGGTGTAGCCTTTTGATGGGTATCAAATACGTTCACATCAACTCCTAAGTAAATCAAATTAATCTTCCTAAAGAGATAAATTCATGTGAAATAATTATTTATAATCTGGAGAAATGAAATTACCTGTTTTCAGTAATATTTCGACTGCGCCCAAATGGCCTAGATAAACAAATTATTAATTATTTAATTAATTATAATCAGATTAATTAATTTGATGCATAATATACAGCAGGTAAACTGAATTGGTTCCATTAAAATCAAAATGCTTACCACAAGCAGAGCTCAAATGTAGAGCAGTTCTCCCGTTTCCATCCCGAATCTCATTATTTCGTATTCGTTCAATACTTTGTTGGTTATTGAGTAATAATTGTTCCAGAGATGTGACATCCCCAGTCCAAGCTGCTTCTAGAATGGAACCTCGGCAGGGACTTAAGTCTCTAAACCCAGAAAGAACGCTATTGTCACTCCAAGCATCATAAGATGTGGAGAAGACGGATTGCTTCCTACCGGTCCGACTTTCCACTTCCGGGATTAACAGTGATGGATCCAATGAATTTTCACCATCGCCCTAAAGAACCCGTTTTACAGTTAAATTATCGCATATTGTCACATAAAAGGAATTAGAGGCAAAATTCTATTGCATTGCAGACTATTTGGTTTCTAATTTCTAATAATATTGTCCTTCTTACTTCATTACGCATCCAAAACCTGTATAACAACTTCATACTAAAATATGACATTTTTTAAAATGTTAGTGAACAAAATGTTGTATTAAATAGCAGAACTTACTTGAAATTTACGGCTGCATGTAAAATAAATGTATCAGTAATACTAATTAATAATTAAGCTAATCATTTGTGTTAAGAAAGTAGGTATGCTAAAAGCTGAATTATTTTAATAAGTATTATGTAATGTATTTTTGCTTGTTACACAAACCTGACTGGTTTCACTTTCACTGGATATACTGGAAGGACTTATGCTCCTACTTCGGATAACTTTTATCGAATAACGGACACCATTACGACGATTTAATGTGTTTGGATTGTCATTGTCACCCTCCACCTTTCCACGACTCTCACGGTTACCAGAAAGCGTCGACTGATTGCTTGCTGGTAATGAGAATTCTTTCTTAAGGTGGTGTGGTGCAAGGTTTCCACTAGATCTCCATGTGTCTCTACAAAATGCAAATACTTAATTAACACAATGCATATCGCAAACACACATCTACGCAAAAAATGCAAATCGTGTAAATATCTGACTGGAATATAATATGAATTATATGCTCCAATTTTGCTAAATTATTTTTTATGATTATTCCACTAGTATATTTTTGCACAAACTGCAAAATCTTATTTTGTACATAAATGTAAGTTAATAAAGCATATTTGCAATTTTTAGTAAGTATAAAGAATAAAGACAAGCGAACCTCAATTGCAAATTATCGTAGCTCATGTGATTGCTCCTTTTCGGAGTAACTGGGGGAATCTGTTCAGATGTCTGCTCTTGGAATCCAGAGTCACTTTTGTCATTGTCTCCATTGCTAAACAATATTTTATGTTTAATCCACCTGGCTCTTCTGCTCCTGGAATCCGGATCTGAAACAGTTCCTCGCAAATTCTCCTTTTGTATTTGACAATCTCCTGATGGTGGGAGTTGCAACGTATGACTTTCTGCTGATTTCATTTTTAGACTTTCTTATGCAAGTCTGGAACAGAAAATCACAAATTACCTCTTGAGATGTGTTTCTTTGTAATAATGTAATTGTAATGATGATCACAGATCAAAGAATCACATAATTATGATCACAGATTCACAGATCAAAGAATCCCAGTACAGTTGACATGCAAATTGTATTGATAACTTACATTTTGCGAATCACTGCACAAAAAGAATAATATCCTGAGTAGGTGTAGTATGTATATTATGTGTATCTTTTCTTGGATATTTCTTCAAGAGTTCCTCTGAAGTGACAATTTGCATAAGGATGCTAATTTAATTTGAACGATTTGAGACACAGAGTGTCACAAAGGACAATTCTTAACTTTACATGCACAGAGGTAGCTCCTCATAAGCAAAATGAATAAATTATTCAGGGAACTGATGACCATGAGTGTTATTACCTCATTAAAGGTGACTACAAAGTAGCTAAGTGTTCAGATGAGACAGACTAATGGCGAAACTGTGGAAAACACAACCTTTTCCTCTCTCTTTCTTCAAAGGTACACAAAGTGAATGATTGTACGATTTCTGAGAAATTTATAAGGAAACTCATCTTGTGTATGGAATACTATGCAAGCAACATGGTTTTCGTCACTTTTCTCCTTCAACTTTCAACAGCGGACTGGAGGATGAGAAAAGTGCTTGGAACTGGTGTGGTGGTAGCCCCCCACTTTAGCATAAGAGTATCTGTATCTCTGTCTTAGTATTCTTAATAGTTTCTGTTATGCATTACATTTCTTACCGTAGATTGTAGATTCTTAACGAATGACAGCTTCCGGGTTACACGGTTACACTAACTCTTATCCTATTAGTACTTATATGTATCTGAGCGAGGTATCTGAAATCTGCTCTGTATATTCATGCTTTGCACATATTCTTCGCAACTAATATCTTCAGAATCATGCAAGCTGCACAAATACGTGTGTTCTGTTTACTTTGCGATTAAAACGCAAGTTAAGAGTCAATTTCATGGCAGGGAGAGCTTACAAAACCCAAACAACCGTCTTCCCGTCCCGGGCATGTCAACTTTTTGTGATAATATCAACATATCACCAGAGAACGATAACTATACACAATACACACCTAGTATGACGTTCTAAATTGTATTCTAAGTATTCAATATTGTATTCTTTAGTACAATTAAAATTTTACACATCCATACACAGGATGAGAATTATAGAGCGTAACTAATCCAACAGTCTTATTTATAACTATTTGCAAATTCGCTTACTACAAATAGGAATGCAAAAGAGATGAGATAAACATTGAAACTTATATGGAGAACAAAAAATCATAAGGTAAAACGATCATCTAAAAAGCTATACGATATACATAGTTAGTATATATTCTTATTTACATGGGAGTTAACAGTTATATTAACTAAGAAGTTCCTTTAAATTAACTGTACCTAATTCTGGAAGGTATACTTATACAGATTTACAGCGATATGGAGAAAATTCTCTAATAATTGCATGAAATACTTGGAATAAAAAACTTGTTCATAAAAAATGGTTCATGTACGAGTATGTAGTACATTGAAGAAGCAATTTGCGTAATAAGTACAGCAGACATTCTATAGCTTTGATAAGTTCTGACTTCTAAGTGTGCAGTGGCTCGTTTCGTTTAGTGTTGCTATTTTTGTGTGTTTTCATTACATAAAAGCTACTCCTACGTACCACTTCCTTTCTACAGCGGAAAATGCTTAAAGACATAAAATATCTACTCTTCCTTGTGGTACATCTCAAGAGTTACCTTGATAATTTTTTCAGGATCACATCAGGAATCTTGCACTAAATAATAAATCACTGGTTTGATTTAATATTGTTTGTGTACTGTCTGTAGACTCACAAAATCTAAACTGGATATTTAAAGATTTCTAAATCTAAACTTCATTCTCACTTTAGACGGACCATTACTACTATTACCTTACATTCAATTTGATACAGTATAAATAATTTTTGAACTTAAGTACCTAATACAGATATTACTTTTCCTTTTATGAATACTTGCGAACCCATCAACCTATACACATTAACTAACTAACTTTAAATTTTTAGCATGTTTTAATTTTCAATTGTCAGCGAAATCTTTTCAAAAATAATTTGATATTGGTCTATATAATGCTAGTTACTAAAATAAAAATTCAATTTTACTTAAGTTTAACTATACTACTAGTAAATTAACTACGCAATTCGACAATTCACTAAAATGGCGAATAGGAACTGAGACAGACGACGTAACTTACTTAATACAGGTAAATTACACCATGAATGTATTTATACAGTTAAAGATGTGGTTAAAGATGGTAAAACTTCTGCAGCTATCAACGTTAAGTAGTTAATTACGCTTAGAATAATAATTTAGCTATAGTTTTCATATTCCATTCACAAACTCAAAAATTACTCATCCAAGAAATCTTATAATTCACTATTGTAAGAAAATATTTTATACGTACACCTACTATGCTAGTGTTGGAGGTACAGTTTTCTGCTAAATACTTAAGCAGTTAACTAAACTGACTACTAGCAATTAGATTTCCATACATAGTGAATATATATTAAGTGAATACCTAAACTACTTTTCACCTATATGTATTCATTTCAAGTCTTCCTATAAGAAAAATAGCATACATTTAAGTCTTAGGAGGTTATAACATGGAAATTATACTTTAGTTTTGTAAAATAAATATTGGGCAATTTTTGTGTTCAAGTTTACAAACATACTAACATGCTATTTTTAAATGTCTCAAATCTATAAAATGCTTACAGTTATGTTTTTGTTTGTATTCTCTACGACAATATAAGAGGGAACAATATTTTGCAAATATTATGTAAGTATGATGTATAAAAATAAATGTTCTAAAGTACATCAAGGTAGTTTAGTTATAAGGAGTTTCGTTTATTTATATCTTTAGAACAGTAAGCGTTTTATACTGTAACGTAAAACACATCTGAATGTCAACATACATATTTTAAAACATAATAATATGAATAGATCTAAGAAAAATAGTTTACATAAAAAGTACAAAATAACTTTTACAGATTTCCCCACTGGGAATCAGGATTAGTTTTCCAAGTTCACTGTTCACGTTTACATATTTATTTTGAATACCATTTAAGAGTTAATTTGATTAAAATGGGGAGGCGGGCTGGCTGTGGCCTGGCTGGCGAGATAATGAGAGAGTTGATTGAGTGTCCTCCCCTTCTACTATAGTATATTCCCCATAATAAGGGTTACAGTTACAGTTACGGGGGAAGACCTCCAATCAACATTGACAAATCCTCTCGTTGATTTCACTGGCTTTCCTGTTATTATGTTGCTTTGTATCATAGTACATCCATTATATATAACATTTATATTAAGAAACTAATCAACATTGGACCAGTAGGTTACTCTGTTAAAGGGGGTCTAGTACATATAGATTATTAGATTCTATAGAATTAATTTTGTCAGGATCAATTAAATTATTTATGGCAACAATAGCAGGCATTGATACATTACTCTTAATAATATCTACATCACATTTGTCACTGCCGTTTATGTCTATACTATACGAGGTATCTGACAATGAACATTCACTAATTGTACTTCTAGCTGTCATAATATTACTATTAGGACTCTCAAAGCTCCCATTCAGCGTTTCAGGAAATTCACAACGAAATTCGAAAGCCCCTGCGTCACCGCCCCCGCCCATCAGAGACGACAGTGGCGAAGACTCTAGATTTGCACTAGGAGTAGTTGTGTTATTGTTGATCTTGTTATTGGTACTGGCAGGATGAGATAAGGGGGACCCACTCCGACTGTGACAGTAGTAGGGGGGAAGGTCGAAGTCCTCCCCGTAACCCGAATCGCACTCGAAATGAGACGAGATGGGGGAAGAGGAGATCTCGTTTTGTGTTTGTGACGATGGACAGCCCTTGTTGTTCTCGAGACTCTCGAGGGAGGCAAGATCCTGGTCGTAGTTGTATAAGGTCGAATGTAAGGGTGTTGCCCGATATGAGTTGGGGTCATAGGGCAAGGAGGTGAAAGGCGCGCTGCTGTAGGCGGTCGAAGGTGGGGGGTGGTAAGGGTCGTGACCATTACTACTACTAACGATATCACAAGAACTTGGCAGCATTTCAGAAATGCACGGTGGACTGACGTTGTCCCCAACGTGGGAAGGAAGTGGGGGCGGAAGTTCCGCCGTTTTCGTCCAGAATGTCGACGCTGGAAGGGCTTCGAGACTCTTGAGGGAATCGTCGACAGCTTCGTCTTCGCTTTTCACTTCTTGCTCAATGTGGCGGAGGGTGTTACAGATTAGAACGGAGCGATGCAGATTTGGTTCCACACATTGCTGCTATTGAAAATTAAGAAAATAAGAAGAAAGTTAAAATCTTTTCAAGGAAAAATGCATGATCTTTGTTTTTTTAAGAAGAAAAAGGGATGAAATGAAGATTTACCGTTCGAAACATGTTAAGCTTGCAGAGGGAAAGGTGTAATACGGTGGATCGTTGTTGCTTATAGCTGCCCATATCTTCGTCGTCCGACATATCAAACTCCTCTTCACTATTAAATAAATCTTCGGAAGATATCGAGTCACAGGAAGAAGTACTTTCGTCATCGTTTTCATTGTAATCTTTGCAAGTACTATTGTTTTCGTAAATAGAATTTTTTCTCGGTAGGAAAGTTGCATCGGCAGCTCCCAAATTAAAATAGGATTTCCCGTTTTCATCCTCGGTTATGACTTCATCACCCATTGCACATATTGACATGTTAGGAGACTTCACCGCAGAGTGAAGACTTTTCAACGCACTAGAATTGTCGTCTATAGGAGAAAGGACGGTTACCGTCGTCAGCGTCCGCTCGTGACAAAGCAGGCTGTTAAATTCTATATCAGTGGCATCTTGGATTGTCATCTTGGGTCGGAGGAGCGTGGAGCGGAATTCTTCATGCTCCACTTTCCCCGCGGTGGCCGAGACAGCTTGTGACGAAGATGACTTGAATTGTTTCACAGGTAAGAGAGGAGAAAGCAGATCATTTGAGCTGCTCGTCGTCGTCAACAGCGTCTGGGCTAAGATTGACGTCGTTAGGAATTCAGAGCTATTTTCTTGACTAATTACAATATCATGAACCTCTTCAGAATCAAAATTATATAAGGTCTTCCGAGAAAGCTTGTTGGCCGACACGAACTCACTGTCGTCTCTATTGTCCTCTACGCGACGTTTGGTTGTAACCGAAGCCACACCCATTTCATCAGTTTTCTCTATGCACTGCAAAAAAATTAAAAAAACATTCATTTTATTGTCGCTGTCATATTTTCGAAATCTTTTTTTTTTCTATATTTTATAAATCATCAATATTTTCTCATATTTTTCATTTTTCTAAGTACATAAAGTAAAATGCATAGAATACATACATGAAGGTCTTAAATATTTCTATGTGCTGTGATATTGAGCAGGTAGTAAGGTAAGCTAAGCTAAGGTAGGTATATTATAATATAGGTACCTATTTTAGTGTAGCTACACACTAGTGGAATGGAAAAGCACATAGAAGTAGGTATGCACATAGACCATAATAAAATATTGTTTGTTACTTTACTCAACTCTGAGCTGTAGTCTAGCACATAAGTATAATATTATAGTTAATAGTTGCCTACCTCTTGCTTTGCCTGTCTGAGTAATACATACGTACATGGATTCATTCTAGGTATGTATCTGTCGTAGGCTGTAGGTACATAGATTCACAAAGCACCTGAATCCCTTAACCCATGTATATGGCTATTAGCTCCTCTAAACCAATAATTTTAGTATAATACAATTAAGCTATGAAAAATATGAAACTAAAGACACATTTTTGCAGTTAATATATTTTTCTAAATTCAAAAAACTCAAAAAACCTAAATATCTTCTGATTTTTCAATTTTTGGATATTTTTGTCAAAAATTAATTTTCCAGAATTTTTAACACAAAATTCCAATTTAACAAAAAAATTCTATGAGCATTAAATTAAATTTTTGATCTTTATTTCAATACAAATTTTAAAAGTTAGTTGTGTAAAAATACAAAAGAAAATTGTCCCTTTGCCCTGAGGTCCTATGTGACTTTGACACTTAGCGACCTATGTATGTATGTTAGTATTTACCAACCAAGATATTATATGTTATTATGTATACGATATATACAAACTACATATAGATTACTTTACCTACTCCTTCTACTTACTAACACTGCATACTCTGTAACTCTATTCTACTCTACACAACACTAACACACACGGTGTACTGTACATATCACATCACATCAGTGCACATACGAATAAAGTACTCATGCAATGTAAAATGCTAAAGTCTGATCGCGAAAACGTTGCTTGCAAGGATTATCTAGCACAGAGAGCAACCAGCAAACCAAGTAAAGTTAGCAGTTGTATACAGTATTATGTTAGGTAACTCTATTTAGGTATAACATTCTATTCTATTGATTTTTCAGTACTATTATTTATAACTACAAACACGCAACCCATTTATTAAACCATATTTTCAAAAACAACCCTTTAACGGGTGAATAAAATCAATTCGGGGGGAGGGGGACGTGACAGTCCTTGGAAATTATGCCAATATTCTTCAGAATGATGAACAAAACAAATACCTACACTACCTATGTGGATAAATACATACCTCCTTTCTATTACACTACATTACGATTAAGCTTAGGAATTTGAAATACCTACTACACATACACAGTCTTAATCTATATAAATGCATGAATCACTATTTGCCAACCAGTACAGTACAGAGTACAGTATAAAAATATAGGGGAGATTTTCACATATTATTTTGAAATATTTTAAAATAATTATTCATCTAATTGTAATTATAACTTGAAAAATTAATATTTAAATTCAAAATTTTTGTAAGTCTTTTTGTAAAGGAGATTATTCTGAACAATTTTTCGAAAAAAATAAATAGTATGTACAATTTAACATGTACATACATACATTTAACGAAAGTACACTTTGTCTGTACATAGATAGACATACTCCAAGGTTAAATATAATTATACGAAATTTTAACTGAAAATTTAACATGAATATAATATTTGATATTGAGCGAGGCTACCACGCAGGGTAGCCTCGTTAGCTTAAGTAAGTTGGAAATGTTATTCAAAAGCCTTCTGCTGGGCGGAGCGTACTGAAAGTTGGTCTGGCAGGCTAAACCTTCTTAACCCTCCCGAGCAAGTAAGCATTGAAGGAGATCCTAGCGTGTTTAGAAGTAGACCTGTGCACGGACTTTGTATATTTGTAGATTGTAGATATTTTTACAATCAAATATTGTCCTACTAATTGGAAGTAAATTACATTCCATTTTGAAATTCAATTAGTACCTTGAAATAATGATAGTAGAAATACGTAACGTAAGGTAATTATTGTACATAAAGTTAAACCTCAAACATGTAGCTCTCCTTCTACTTCTATTGCTTTGCTTTGTATCACATCGTAACGGCTGTATTCTGTATTGTATTGCTTATTTCTTATGCATTGTTGATTAGAAGATGAGAAACTGAAATTTGAAAACCTAAATAAATGACACATCAAATAGTAATTTAACTTACTATACAATACACACACAATTGGATCATTCATAAAATTTATAAATGGAGAGGCTTACATAAAACCAACATCAAAATATCGAAACAAATATAGTAAACGTAGTAAAATAGTAAAAAATAATTATAGCAGTTATAGACATACCTATATATTAAATACATACCTTTATAGGTATAGTATAGGTATCTCTTTTATGTAAACATGTTACTTATTGTATTTACTAATATATAGAGTAAAAAAGTATAAGAAGGTTACTAAACTAAGTAATATGAGCTAAGACATGTTCGGTAATAAAAAATTCATAACCGTAAGTACCTACCTACTTAAATAAGCCGAGCTCTGTTAGACAAACATAATTAAAATTGCATACGGGGGCTGTGCCTGATTCTGATACCCGAATGAAATGGATAACATTAAATAAGTTCTCTGTCCTTTCTATTGTAAGTTCAATGAATTCATTCAATGATTTCATTACCGAAATTTCGTAAAATACTAATACAGGTATCTCATATCTCGTAAGTGTTTAAAATAGTTTGTACAAATATGTAAGGACACACATGAAAATGTAAACGTAACAAGTTGCTAGTTCATCATTCATGTAAAGTGATGAGTATGTATGTATAGCCAGTAGGTAGGTAGTAGGTAGTAGGTAGTAGTAGTAGGTTGGACCCAAGAAATATAAGAGTCATATAACTTTTACCTACAACAACTTAAACCACTCCAACTGGATACACAGTACACACACATAGCAATGACATATCAGACGATAAATCATCAAATCAACATCTATAAACAGAAAAAGAGAACTTAATGGGCTACACATAATTACATCACTTACATGTGCGTCTATAACAACACAACTCTACTATAAGGAACCTGTACGCTACAGACTACATAGCATCAGCTCCCTATAGCTTAATGTAGATGCTTAGCGTTAGCTTAAAGCTATTACCAAACCTATGCACTGTGTTTAGTGTTTACAACTAAGGTTCACAAAGGTGCATGCTAGGGTACTACTTAATAAACTACACTACATCCTTTAAATTGTCAACAAAAATAATATCAGTACATTGTACATGTATTTCACTTTTCTTCGAACATAAATAAATTAACAGGATCAACAGATACTTAAATTAAACCTTATATACTTAAATACTAAAATATTCCACCTACTACCTACCTATATTAAAATACATACGAAATCCCTATCTGACTTGACTGTAGCGTAACATTTTCTCTAACACAAACAAGTCCGATAACCAAAATACTTCTTTATAAGTAAACGTAGTAAATTCAAATCGAATCCATAGAACCTTTGTTCACATAACATTCTCAATAGAAAACGAAACAACAACACACTACACACTTTAAAGGAATTATAATATCTTGATATGATTATCATTATAATGTGGCTTAAGTTTACTGAGTTTGCATGGAAATGGGAATGCTATTTGATCCTTAAGTAAAGTAAGATTGTTGCATGTAAATATAAAAGTGTGACTTACACGTTGTCCGGTAGCTGTTGTTGACATTTTTCTACCCCATCGTTGATATTCAATCAAATCAAAGTTTGTTTCAAGAGTTGCCTTAAGAATCGCGCATGTATTTGTAAAGTATTTATATCTTGTCTCTTTGTAATGCTTAAGGTCGCTGGAATCGTTAGAGAGATAGAGATGAGACAAAAAGCTAGCTTTAGCTTTGTTCTTGAATTCAAGTTGTTCCTCTGTCAGAGGAGGAGATGAGTTAAACACAGACTGTAATGTAGTACTAGTAAAGTACGGGGAAAGGACAGGATGATAAGGACTCTCCGTCGTCCGTACGTCCGTCAGGCAAAGGCAGAGCAGAGCAAGTAAATTCTATCCTCTCTATCCTCCTGCATTTCAGGCGAAGCTTCGCTTGCTATCCAATCTAATGCAATCCAATACAACAGAGTTGCATAGAAAGAGAGAACCAAAACCAAAGGAAACCAGACAAACTAGGTACTAAGCTAGAATTTTGTTAGAGTAGGTATGTGGGTATGTCTATGTGCATTCTGTGTTAAAGCTTCTCTCTAAAGTCTATCTGTGTACATGTCCACGTAATTCTGTTTCTGTACCATACCCACATACGTTACGTTAGTAGTTTAGGTTACATAGATGCTAAGGTTTGCTTTGCCTTTGCCTTTGCTTTATTTTAGTTCTGAAATGTTCTGAATGGTATGCTATGCTATGGTTTGCAATGGAATAGGGCTATTCAATAGGAGCAGAGGAAAAAGAGCTGAAAGATTCACGAGAACAAATACAAGTTTCTTTACCATCGTGTACTATGTATGGTGTATGGGAAGGATAGCATAAAAGCAAGGCAGGATACATAGACTAGTTCGTACTTTGTACAGTCTACAGTACATACTTAGGTTAAAGTTGGAGTTTGAGTTAGAATAGTATGGAGCCAAAGCCAAAGAGAACTCAGACACAAGTCATAGTATAGTAAAGGATAGCATGCCATGCCAAGCTTTTAGTTAGAGTTAAAGTAAAGGGTTGAATGTTTCAGAGTTTTGTGAGATTCTGCATTGAATTTTAGCTTCTCTTGTGTAGTAGAATCGTAGAATGTACAGAAGAGTAGTGTGCTATGTGTGTGTTCTGTTCTGTGCTCCATTCCATTCCTGCTACGTAGTTCAGTTCACATTTCACATGAGAGAATATTATTTTGTGGAAGGCAAGGGAAGCTAAAGCTAGAGTAGGTATGGTATACGTAAGTATTACATTGAAGGCTTGCTTTGCCTTTGCTTCTATGTAATGTTAGTAATGTAGTTTTGGAAGTTGCTTCGCAAGTTGGTTGGCTGGCTTGGCTTGGTTTGGCTTGGAGTCGAGTTGAGTTAGACAAGAAGACATTCAAGTCAAAGCTGATGCGATGTAGCTTGGGTTGTTGGTAGAATATGGAAGGTCTGAATCTAAACTAAAAGCAAATGGAATAGGTTCCTCTGTAAGTAAAGTAAGTAAGTATTGTATGTGCTATGTGAGTACATAAGTAAAGTAAAGTATAGTATGGATGTAAATGGAATGCTTTTTCCTCTGCTCTTGCTCTGGGTTACTTTGGTTTACATACTTTGCTTCTAGTTCTGCTCCTATTCTCTCTCTGTATTTCCACCCGTTTGCTATCTAATGCTCCTCTGTGTTATTACGCTATCTTCCACTTACTTCAGTTTCTCTACTCTTCCCATGCATTGCATCTGTACGTATACGTTAGTCAATCTATCCTCTGTTTCTGTTCTTGCTCTTCTATTCCTTCTACTTCTACCTACCGCCAAGCCAGACCAAACCATTACATTACTACAAGCAAGCATTGCATTCTATGTATTCTCTTCTATTTTATCTCCAACTTCTAACTACGGAGTTCAGTTCAGTTCCTTTACGTAGTTTCCTTCATTTTGGCTCTAGATTTTCTTGTGTGTTCTTGCTTTATGGATGGGTTTTGTTCGTTCGTTACGTTCTTACGTTGCCTTTGGAGTTTGGGTCGAGTCGGGTCGCTCGCCAGCCAGCCAGCTTACTCACCAAACCAAGCCAATTCCAATACCAGCCTGCCATACCATGCCATGCCAAGCCAGGCTATTCAACTACTACCTAACTAAACTCTAAACCTAAGTAGAGACAGAGACAGGACAGAAATACGGTACAAGGCAAAAAGGACGCATGTATTCAATTCAATAGAAATACAAATCCTACAACTGAAAGTAGACTGCGACTGCATGTAATGTACTCTGTAACTCTGTATTGCACTACTAATATGAGACATAATGTATAAATCGTATAAATGTAATGCACGTAAGTAAGTCAATATATTGCACATACAATTCTGTAGTACTGTTTAGTTACTGTGTACTTATACTTACATTATATTGTATTTGAATGCATCAGATTTTGAATTACAGTACACATAATGCAATGTAATGTAATGTCAGATAGGAATATGAGTTTAAGTTAGTAGTTAGTTTGCCAGTTTACGTATATGGAAATACAAAGTACAAACTACATCACATGAACATGAATGCATGCATGCAATGCAATGACGAACTAAAGTTAAAGTATACAGAATACAGAGAATATGTACTAAAGTAACGGAAAGTAAAGAGAGTCGAATTTGAGTTAAGTTGAGATGAGAGTTTCAGAGTTGAGTTGGTTGGTTGCGTTGTTTCGTTCTTGGATGTAATGTAAAATGTAATGTAAAATGTTGGTCTACAGTCTACGTAGTAGTATGTTGATTGCTAAAGCTGAAGCTACAGTCTACATAGAATAGAGGAGATAGAATAAAGTAAAATAGAAAGAGTAGCAGAGAAGTTAGAGAGGAGAGAACAGCAGCTCAGCACAACAAGAGAATATAAGAGGCCAAGCAGAATTATGTGTAAGAACAGCCAGAAACGGTGACGAGACGGTATGGTAGGGTAGATATGGCAGAGGGGCGCGAGGAAGGAGGAATTTTGGGCCCCTCTGCTGCAACCGCAAACTCTCTTACACAAGGCGGTCGCTCGGTCTCTCTCTTTCCATGTATTATTTTACTGCAACTCTCTCAAAGCCATGAAAAAGAATATGGAAAAATAGAGACAGGGAGATTTTTGAAAATTACATGCTATTTTATACTCTTAGGACGGGACGCAACGCACGGCGGGCGGATGTACGAAATCCTGTTAGCTATTTGTGTTGTACTGAGTCAAAAGCTTTCTTCAAGTCAACATCCAAAAATATTTCTCGAATTTATTTCAAAATTGGACATATTCTAAGTAAGCGTCTGTGTATGTTGTATGTAGTATGTAAAATGTATGTAAGTATTTATGTGAGCATTTAGTATATATTGTGCATAAGTAGTAAGTAAGTAAAGGAACTATGCCTTTGCTTTTGGTTTGCTAACGTCAGTTGAGTCAGAGTGAGCTTAGAACATTTAGAATAATATTCTAGAGAAGAGAAGAGCATCAGAAATCCAATCCATTGCCATAGGCATTCTTTGCAAGGCTGAACTGACGATGGGTTTCGTCGAGTCGACTTCTATGTGCAAAGACTGGATGGAGATTGAGAGTGGAATGGAAAGAGCCCAACCAAACTACTGAAACTACATAGTCGAATGGAATACTTGTTTTTCCCCTTCTCTGGGACCACTCACAACGGGCGTCCTCCCTCTGATAAAATTAAGGATAGCCTTGGCTTGCCTGTCTGAATGGCATACGATTTTACACTTTTTCAACTTACTCGTATACATAGGACTGTGTGCAAGTTACCCCACTCAAACAAGATAACGTTCAGAGCACGTCCCTTCTGAGCAGCCCATTTTCTCTTGTTTAAGGAGAGATAGTTGTCCTGTTCTGCCTATAGAACACAAGTTGCTTTATTTTATAAGGTTGCTGTTCTGTTCTTGCTAGTTAGGTTTGGTGCTTAAACTATACGGCCCCTACTCTACTCACTAAAACTTCTATGTGAATTCTATGTACGTATGTGTATGTATGTACTTTAGTCCTTTTATATTATACACGGTCGTCCTATCGCATTGTGTATGTATTTCTATATTGAATTCTCTCTTATACTCTTATACTTATGCTAGGCTGTTCTGCTGTTATGTTCTCTTCTCTCATGTTATGTTATGTTGTGAGTTGTGTATGTAGTTGGCATTGAATGTTCTGCTGTGTTGGGAAAAAGTAGAACTTTGCTTCGAAAAAGCTCTACTCTTATATATCACATGATGTTATGTACTTAACTTATATGCTATATACGAATTATATCTATAGTATTTATGTACTGTTGCTTATATCTTCTTATAGTATAACTTTTTGCTCTCTATAGTTATATGTGTAGACAACTTGTAGCTAAAAGTTCAATACATTTATTTCTCAGCCTTAAATCTATTCTTATATGCATCTACGTAGCAAGGAAACCTTATTTATACTTATAGTTCTATATAGAAGGTACTTATGTATATTGTATATACTTTGCTAATATTATGTAGGATTGGATTGGATATGCTACGTTGAGTTGAGTTGAGTTGCGTTATGTTATGTTATCCTGGCCTGGCTTGCATGCTATTATATTGCTATTGGTGTAATGTACCTAAATGTACAATGCTACGCTGACGCAAAATGTTCCATCTACGTCTAAGGTCTGTGTGAGTGAAATGAAGGAGCATACATACAATACGTACCAAAAGGATATCTTTTTCCTTCAATGTAATGTAATGTTGGAGCTTTAAGCTACGTATGTAGTATGTATGTATGTAGATATACACATAGAAGATAATGGGAAAGAGCATTAAGCGTTATACTTATTCTATTCCCTACATAAGCTTATTATTATAGTTACTTACTTACTAAAAGTTGTGTTCTGTATATAGTATTTAAGTAAGTATATGGATGTCTGTCCCTTTTTGCTTATATTACAAATATATTTTGGTATAATAGAATGGAAAGGATAGAATTGAATTGAGTCGAGCCGAGCGAGCCTGCCGACGACGAGGCGAGTTTTCCTCTGTTTGAAGTTGTAGTTGTTGAGTGTAGTCATGCCATGCCATGGCAAAAGCAAAGGCAAAGGAGGCAAGGCTAGGCAAGAGTTTAGGTTTTAGTTTAGTCAATTGTGTAGGAGAATGAGCTCACCATCGTCAGTCGTTTCGTTCCTTCTCCTTCAGTCCTATTCCTATTACATGTAATAGTTGAGCTCTAGAAAGACTCAAACTGAATGTATGTAATGTAATGTAACTTAACTACGTACATACTTTTATCTTGCAATGCATGCATTCTATTTTATTTTACTTTACTTTGGTAGTGTATCTGTAGTAAACTTTAGCAAGTTAAGAACCTACGTACGTACGTAGTATGTACTCTTTACTTCACTTACGTACATTACATACTTATTATAACTTATAACTAACTAACATTGCTTATTTTCTATGTATTTGTACTTATACATAGGTCTTGGGTAGGTATTGATATTTCTACATAGATTTTTCTCTCTGAGCGTTCTGTCTTAGGTTAGTTTAGTTAGCTTTAGCTTTAGCAAGGCAAACGTAAATTGTAATATTGTAAATTGTAAATGCTAAAGGATAGAAGTTAGTTTCTTGTACTGTATTGCATTGCTATAGTCTAACAATAAGCAAAACACTGATGAAATTCCTCCAAGACAAATAATACAGCCTTGTATTGTACTTGTATGAGTATTTATGTATTTATTTATGTAGTACCAGTATGTATAGAGATAAATACGTAGTAGTATTTACTATAGAGATAATATTTTACTTATGTTATGTATATGTATGTATGTACTTACGTATCTGTATTATTTATGTATCGTATTATTATTATCATTACTGTTGTACTATTATGCTCGTATTTTGAAAGATGAGATTTGATGAATCATGAGAATTTCGCAGATCTAGAGTGCTGTACTGATCTTGTGTATGTACTGAAGAGAAGAGAAGAGACAGATGAGATGAGAATGAAATCTAATGCATTGACATTTTCATATGTGGCGCATGTATTTTTATCATGAACTCAACTTCAACTAAAGGCACGGTGATCTGATGTGACGACGACGACGGTACCATACGAGACGAACGGAATCGAGACACAGCGTCCTCAGATTTATTATTGCGCACTAAATGCTCTAAAGCTAAAGGTATTCTTTCCCTGCTTCCTATATTACTACTATGTATCTTGTGTAGCATTATACTTCGTCTCATTTAGTATCTACCTTTTGCTCACTACAGTACAACTATCTGTATGTACACAACACAAGGTACACTAGCTTAACGTTCAAATTCATGATCATCTTGCCTTTTTTCATTTTTGAAATAAGGAAACCAAATGTCATTACCAACTCCTCGTAGCAAACTGTATTTTCATTAAAGTTTTCTATTCTACTACTTATGTAGTGTTCTATAAAGGCAGCTTTTTCTTTTTCTTCCTAGACTTTCGTTCCCTGTTTAAGTAAGCAGTAAGTACGTATGAGCAATGCATGTTTTCCAGAAAAAGGATTCAAACAGAAATAAGAAGGAGAATCAGGCCAAGCCAGGCCAGGGTACGAGGCATTGTGTTCCTATCTTTCAAATGCTCAGCTCATTCTACTTATCTTAGCTCTGCACCAGTTGTGTACTACTTTACTTTATACTTCAGCTTACCCTTTCACCCTTTATGTCAAAATAGAAACTTTAAATGGAATTTTCGAAATATTTCCCCAATAAAGCCTTATGTAATTTGGTCATGCTGAAAATTAATGCTTAAATAGTTAGTCACTCTCTCTCTGCTATCATTTTGGAATTTTACATGTCAGTACATACATAGAATACAGTACTAATGAGAACGAGAAATCAATGTAAGTTACATGTACTTATGTTTGTTGGTAGTTCCATGGAAGTCTGTAAGTACATGTACATACTCTCTGCACAGATACAGATACCTAAATAGAGACTGTCATTATAATATTACATATCTGTACATATGGTAAATGCGATATCCAGCCATGCAATGCAAGGAATCAAATGACTTCGTTTACCACTTAAAGCTGGCAAGGTCAAAGCATTTAAAGTTTGTTTGCTATTCGCATTATACCTCCTGATAAGAGCAAATGTAATCTGAATTAGTTACCAAACTAATTCATGTTGTGTTCTGTTCTGTGCTGGGTATGTATGGCAAAAATGCATTTATTTATCTCGACATTGTATTAGCTACAGTATAATGTGTTATTCTACATAAAGTACATAGAGAGACACTAACTATCGTATGAAATGATACGAATTTATTTGCCAATACAATATAGTATACATTTATGCAGACTATTGTATGTGTATCTGTAGATGGTATGAAAACACACTGCATACTCAACAATAATAAATATCTATATATTTACTATCAACACCTACGCAATTTCGTTTAGTTGTATTTTGTACTCTAATTACGTATTTAGTTTAAAAGAGCAAATAACAGACACAGTAGCATTTATATCTGTATATGGGTACAATAATAATTATGCATGTTTCGCAACCGCAAATTAATGACAATTACATAATAATTGTAGTCAAATATTTTTATGAGTGTATGTGTGTATACAATGCATAAGTAGCTCATAGGAATTTAATACTCTGGATAAAATGTACAGACATTATTTAGCAACTCTTCTGGTGGCTTATTTACGTATGTACCTACAGGAAACGAATATTGTTAAGAAGAAATTAAATGGGACACCGTTTTGTGGTCTTACAGTTGCTTCCTATAAGACACCATTCAAATAGCGTTGATTGAGGGTACAGTTTTGCTTTAAATTCTAGTTAGGCTAGGGCTTGGGGAAACATTACAGTATCCGTATCGAGCAATGAAATTTTAATGTGTAATAGATTTCAGAGTTTATGAAAATCAAGATTATGATTTTCAATTTTCAAATAAATATTTTATTGTCAAGTTTTTCATTTCGAGGAGAATTATGGTCGCAGCTTATGCGTATGAGAACTTATTATGCGTCGTATGCGTATGTAATCTGCTTTGTTTGTCATAATATAGATTTTTTACACATTACATTAGTTGTAATTTGTAAATGGATTTACTTATTTGGGGTTCATGGACTGTATGGACTCGGCATTTAGTGGCCAGGCTGGAGATCAATTTCAAAAAACATTACTTACATTTTTAGCCAAGCCTTTGACTTCTAATATTTTAATTGGACAGTGCAGTTATGTGCAACTTGCATTTGATGAACATACGAAACAAGATTTTAAATATTTAGGATAGAGATAGGATAGGATAGATTTAGGATGCCATAATATATAGGTTGTATATATTGGTGAATACGTTTTAATAGCCCTGCTCGTTTAAAGTGACATAATATTATCATCACGCATTGTAACCTTATGTAATACCTAATACAACATATGAAACCACATTTCATAAAGAATTAACAAATACTCGCCTAGGTCTAATTCTAAAATTAAATAGCTTAGTCCACATTAAGTATTGCTAGCTTTGCATGTGACACTAATTATAGTAATAATTAATGAAGCGACTCAAAAATGGCAAATCTGAAAAGTACATAATGTTAAAATTGATGCTCAATTAAGGTAACCCCCTCCAGTATTAGGTACACTGCCATTTAGCCTAAATTCATATGGAACCTACCTTAAAGTTAAGTTTAGACGGACATTTATGTAATACTATTCATACAAAGGGAATTTCCGCTTATCCAGAATTATCATACAGTCTTCCATTCATCTCTAAAGGCTCTCTTTAATAGCAAACGTCATTAGCAGTTAAAGACGCGCCCATTGACAAATCTGAATTTAATATACTTTGTTGTTAAGACAAAAGGCACGAGAAAGGGTACGAGAGACTTTTACATAGCTAAGTCACTATTACGTATTCCAAACATTTTCCAAAAGTGTTGGAACTTTCAGTTTGAAACGTAAAATATGACGCCCTAAGGTAATGAGATACCTTTATATCAAACGTAGTCTTTATATAATCAATATACAATTGAAGGTACTATAAAGTTATAGTAAAATGATATGTATAGACAATTAGTTAATCCTTATATCCATAAATAGGTAGACGGCTAATATCTGTAAAGCGAAAAGATTTTCATACTAAGCTAAACATCTATACATTGTTCCATAATTTTGATACATTTTTAATTTTCCTGTCACACAATTCTATTTTGAAAAATGCTAATTAGACATTGACAAGCTTAGAAATAATACACATATTTATAAACTTCCCTAATGCTAGTGTCTAAAATCTGTTTCATATAGATTTTAGTTTTTTTTTTGTATAGATATATTTTTCTTTTTTGTTCCATTTTTAGAATCTATTTTTGTCAGGTGATAGGGTTTTACTTGTACTAAACAGTCGCTCTAAAATGTGATCCACATCGGGAAATCCCTTTATTCTGGATTTGTTATAATGGTTATCGTTTACGATAATCTCACTTGAAACGATTTGATAATTGACATGAAGGTATGTAAAGAGCAGACAAAAATCAACTAATATACTTAATTTATGCAATAATAGTAATTATTGCATAAAATAGATTATTAGTTAATTGTTAGAATATATGTAGTAGTACATGTACAGATAGTATGTACATAAAATCATAAAATGCATCAAATAATTACCTAATTTATTGCACAACATTACATTTCTTTGAGCTCTAATTAAGCATATAGTGTTTATGAAGGTATTTGGATAAATCATTACGATTGTTGGTTAAAGATTGATTTTCCCTTTGTAGGGTAGTGTACATGATATTCACTACACTTTCCAAAATCAGTTACCTTTTCATTGTAAATATCCCATCTTCCCATGCAAGGGTTTGTCGTATTACTTCACGATTCCTCCATTTTTCAAAGGGTGACGTATGTATACGCATAAAAATAAAATTCACGAAACATGTCTGCAGCTCATGCAAGTAATATGATTGAGATTTTATTCTAAAATCACGAAACAATTATTGTCATAGGCATATTTCAGTATTTGTAAATCAACTTAGTTTACTTAGCTTTAAGAGATTTTGGACTTAGTTAGTAGCTAGATTTTGCAAACGTTTGTACTGTGACGCCAGTTTCGTCTATTGGCCTTAAGGAAGGCGTCTATTGAATGCTTTGTTTGAGTTTGTGCCAATCGCTTCTCTGTCTCATCTCTGTATGAAACTGGCTGATACATAAAATATAGCATAAAGGCAAAGTAGACGCTATTGCTTCATACTTACATATATTTACTTGCATATCCCTTCTATACATCTTTCCAACTCTGCTGCTGTTGTTGCTTGGAGTTCTTTGTATGTATAATACAACTTGGATCTGCAATCTGTAGCATGCATGTAGTAAGTTGAGCTTACTTCTGGAAGGAACTCCAATACACAGGGTATGCACTTAAATTGCAAATTTACAATTTCCAGCATTTTACTGCACTGGTTCAGTATTTCTATCAGTAATCGGTAATAGCAATTACATAAAATAGATTATTAAACTGCGATATTTGTTGGGGTTAATTTACTTTTCAGAGAATAATATGCATATAGAGTACAACCACATGCATAGGTGCCTAGATATTAACTTAAAAAAGTACTTACTACTATACTATGTATAGGAATAGGAAATATACATTTATAAGTTTGTAGGAACTTTGTGTGATAAGTCAAGGTTTAAAGCTTAATAATCAAAACAATTGGTAGAATAATACCCATGAAATCATAAGTATAATATAACATAATCATATATTTGGTTACAAACTCCATGAAACAAAAGAAGGTGTAATATATAAACTGGATATGAACAAGCTAAACAACTAAAATAATGTCATAAGTAACCCATTTATTTTATAATTAGTTGTCCAGTTGCACAGTTTTTGCTGATTAGTAAATAGATGTTAGCAAATAAGTACAGATTAATAAAGTGCATGTTATTGTAGGTATAAAAGTAAACCTGCGCATAATTGTATGCTTAATTTAATTACAATAAAACCATGAAAGCTGGGCTTTCATTTAATTATTATTTAAAACGGAAGGGTAAATTATTTGTCTCCCTATTTCTGACACTGATACCTTAATTGTAGGTTGAATGTATGTAGTGGGTAGAAATAAGCAATCTGAGAAAAATATTTCAAACCATTGTAAAGCTTGATATCGAGATTGATTGTAAAATTAATGACTTACTTGTCAATGTAGAATGTAGTACAAGTTTATCTATCCATTTACTGATATGTATCAAGTGATTTTATTGTATTTTTTTTGTTAGAAAATATTAAACACTTGAAATATTTCAACTCTTTTTTCAAAAATCATAAGTACGTTTCACCAGTATGTAAGGGACACAAGGTAGTTGTATCTTCCTAAATGGTATAAATTACTTTAAAAGTACTCTTAAGGCAATAAAGTTTAAAATTGATTGCACAATCTCATTTTTATATCGATTACCACCCTTTATTGTTCCTGGAATCCCATTTGACAACTTTCTCTGCATATTTACTCTTTGTATTTCTATATATGTATAAGGTATTTCCGTCCCATGCCAATATTTTGAAATATTTATCTAAAGTTACTGTTTTTGACTAAGGTTTAAAAATATTTTGATTTAACAAACATGGGTATTTTAAATTTTAGGAAATCACGATAGATGTAATGTTAAGTACCTTGTAGGTGGTTCACATATATAACTAGACGTGTGGGTACCCTTATCCATATATTTAGTCACTATATTGCATTCCCTGGTTTATTTTTGTTCTAGCTCACGTTGTCACATAGTTTCCATGTATGGAGACTCTGCTACATCTTCTGAATGTATTGATTTAGAACATAGGAGGATAGGACTTTGTGGGACACTGTTCTTGTCCTATCCGGGAAACCTATTGATTTTGAGGAAAATATGACTCCAGGAAATAAATTATGGTGTAATATATCTGTACTATACCTACATACTATTATAGGAATTTAAGTACAATTGGCAAAAAAATATCCTAAATATCTAAATAAATGCAGATAGATAAGTTAAGTTGTAATACTACATAGGTATTTAAATATTTTCCACCAGACCAGAAGGTACTTAAAACTCAATTCATTACGAAAATAATACTTACCTGTAACTATATGTAATATTTACTTGTGTGTGTCAATAAGTTTACATAAGTGTGAACAAGATGTGTGCAAGGCATAATCCTTAGTAATTAATAGTGACTTTAATGAACATTAGCTTATTTTCGGATCTTCAATAAGCTTACACATAGTGATGATTCCATCTGCGTTTACTATGCTAAAAAGTGTAGTAATTCCAGATTGGTCTTTGTAATCATGATACATATTTCGAAATCTCACTAGTATTATGTATCTATTTATGGTATAAAATAATTAATTAACTCCAGTAAAAGTTTAGCAAAGAAACCATGTTTTATACTTTTTATAGGATACAGTGTATTTTTTAAAGTGCAATTTATGCATTTAAAGTACCTTTTAAAGTAAATCCATACATGCATTTTTAACCAAAATGATGTAAAACTGCAGATTGCTTATTTGGGACATGTAACTATAATGAGACAGGATTCTTTGCTTTGAAGAGTAAACTAATTTAAGTATCAGTTAGCTTCCATTCTGTATCTGTATTCAAGTCCATAGTTGTAAAAGTTTCCAAAATATTGTGTAATTAAAAAGTATAATTAATATCAGATCAAACAGTGGAATTGCAGGTAAACAGGTAACTAACTTGGTATAGGGGTACCAAGTTAGTAACGAGATGTCAATATAAGTCATCATCTCAATTTCTCAATTATAACATTACACATAAATAAATGTGTACTAGAGTGTCTACAGTGAGCATAAACACAAATAGGTATATAAATATGTATATCCATATAATCAGTGTCGATGTCTAATTTTCCTTACAAATATTCACAAAATTATCGGAAATACAGGCATAAATACTGTCTAAAACAACATTTCATGGTGTGCATATTCATACGTGACAGATTAACCAAGTACAAATCGTATTATTTTGCATTGTACATTTTGCAAGCATTGTACTTATCTTTCTGTAAAATATTTTTCGTTCATGCATATTCGAAATGCTTGCTGCATAATTAATAAATAATTAAATATTCGAAACCTTTACTTTATTCGGCAAGTACCAATTGGACTGAAAAAATGTCGAAGCTAATGTATTAAAGCTAATATCTATAATACATAATACATCTCATAGTATAAACATATCTGTAGATACTAAGAATATTCAATAATCCGGACTACCAAAATTAAATGTAGGACGGATAACTATTTGAAATTTATTTTGTTTACATAAACGCATTTTTAAATGGAAGAGGTTTTAAAAAATCTCTCCGACCGATTTAAATGAATGAAACAATTAGATATGCAAGTAAATAAGTCTAGTATAGCATGGCAAAGGAATATCCTTCGGGAGATTTTAAAAAACGTAATTTTTGAAAGAGTGAGTGCAGAGAGTGTATAAGTAAGTGTAGGAAACTTGAGCGAGTGAGAATAGTAAAGCTAAAGCTATGTATTGCATTTCATAGGATAGTAACATGAAGAACCTTTCAGGACAAGAGCTAAGAGTATTCAGCATTTTTAAATTTCCTCGTAAACATAATAATACATTCCTATTTTATGTACACATACTACAGACTACCTTTTACAAATACACACACACAATAATATTATGTACAATAATAACGTAGGTATACGTATAGGATGCATGTACTAACTAAGCGTGTAGATGGTATTTCTGTTTTGTTGCTCTCCGTGTGTAGTTAAAGTTGCAGTCGTAGTCTTTCTGTGTAGTCTTTACTTTACTTCACACAGACTGAACTTACTTCTGAAATGAAATAAGTATAGCGAGTTGGAGTTGCTCGTATTCTCTGTTCTCTAATGGGATGTGAGTGAGTCTCTCTTCCAACTTCTATCTCTAACTAACGGTCTTCTCTATTTCTGACAGTGCTCCAAACAGTCCGGACCTATTTAGTGCAAAGACCTTGAATCCATTAACAACTGCGTAAATACAACCGATTTCCAAAATAGTTTAGTCTAACATTTATTTTTCCATTATATTGTTAACAATTTGTAACAAATATAAATGCTTTGCTATCTTTGTCAAGCTTAAAATTGTATTTATGTATACAAAATTTCCTTTATGAAAATGAATATGATTAACAGAACAAAGAAACCGAAACTGACAAAAAGTTACGTATTTGAAATTGTGTACCGTTTTCGATTCTACACATTTTCCTGATTGTTTAAGAGGAATCTGTGGGGGGGGGGTAAATATTTTGAGTCTGGTTGATGAACGCATAGCATAGAGATGATACAATCCTCTGGGCATTCGCGTGGCGAAGCCACAGTAAAAGCTTCTTATCTGGAAAGTTACAATTGCAAATTTGTTAACGTTTAATGGAACACAATTACTAAATGCCTTATTAAATCCCTGAAAAACGTGAAGAATTATTATGCCATAGGGAATTTTAAGAATTATAGTAAGAAATACTATAGTAGTAGTCAAAAATATCACAATTTTGCATATTTTACGAATTATGCACCCATCTTACTGGATATGCCTACTGCGTATATGTATTTGTTTACTGATACATTTCCTTATTTTACTAATCATTTAATTATGTGTAACATGTAAACCTTTTCATTGTAACGTTGAATGCGATGTACATTTTACAATATTTGCTAAGTATATACAAAGTGTAAGTACTAAGAGTATTAATATTAGTATTATAATATATGTCTTATAGTTCTTGATTTGAAATATTTAACTAGATTTTTATTTGAAGTAATGAGTTTGCTCTGTAAGTATATCCAAACAGATATATTTTACTTTACTTAAAATAATAAGATTGAGTCTTTCCATTGGAAGCACTAAAATGTTGGTTAAAGCATACTGTATATTTGTACTCTATTTGTATTATTCTTCTACACATATATTGAGCACTACTGCATCATCTTTATGTATCGTATCGTAGGTTCGTAGGCGTAAGGGATATTGGTACATGTTTGTTATGTAGGAGAAGGAGATACAGGTACTCTTACTTTACTCCATGGAGCTGTAAGCTGTAAGCTGTAGTATTATTTGTAGCTTTAGTGGATCTATATACAGAATACATACGAGTTATTATATGAAAATAATATTCCCTATTATGTTTAGATTTATACTTACAGCTGGTTATGTATGTATACTGTATACAAGTATATAGAGTGTGATAGACACAACTATTGATATAGAAGTGGTTTGGTTATCTGTGCTATTCTTTATATAGTACATTACGTACATACATACAATGCATACAGTACTTAATGTAGCATAGTACCTTGCCTTGGTATTGCTAAGCTTGCCACATTAAGTTAACTATGTCGTATTAAAAGGTAGAATTCTCTGAGTGTGCATTTTATCCAACTCCAACTCCAACTCTAACATAGACACAAAATAGAATATCTAGACTTATACGTAGAGAATAGAGATATGTACAGATACAGATATAACTGTATTACATATACCTAATGCTTATTATACCTTTTAAAGAGATATTGTATGTATGTAGTATTAAGCTGAGTTGAGTTGACTGTGACTCGTTCGGGTACTGCTCTTAGGATGGTACCTACTTATACTTGCTTACAATATCTTCTTAACATTTTAGTCCTGTATGCTATAATAGTACAAGTGCTATTACTATTGCTTTTGCTATAGACAAAGTTACCAGACTTGACTTGTCTTGTCTTACTAGACTGGACTGGCCACTTGTGCAAAGCAAAAGCAAAGGTAATGCAATGTTATTTGCCTTGACTTGACTGTTTTGCTTACTTATGTACTTGTTTTGCTATACAATACACAATTCATTCCAACATCCAACTTCCAATCCAACTCCAAAGAAACTTGTCTCAAAATACCAAAGAAAGACAACAGCATAAAGTCCCAAGTTATCTATTTACCATTTGGGGAGAAAACGCTACTCCTCCGGTAAATAACTTGAAAATCCGGTAAAATGTCAATGAAAATTCCTACTTTTAAGGCTGTTTTTCATGTTTGTACATACATATGATATTATAGATCATATTCCTACTATGCATTTAGATTTTAGACATTATTTAAGCAAAAATATCTACACAAAAGGCTAAATTAGCTATGTACTTGATTTTGAAAGTTGTTAAGAGAATATTTGAGTATTTTATGAAATTATGAAATTATTTTAGTTTATTTACCAAAGTTCATCTATTTTAAATCTTTACTTATACGAAGCGAAGGTAAAGGGATTCTAAAGCTGGCTTTACCATTTAACATTTACCATGAACCACTTTTGTGCTCTTACGTGCAATAATAATGACATTCTCACAGCAAGAGTTCTTACCTGTTTTCCTATAGTCGCTTAGCACCATCTGTTGTCTAGCTCCTGTTGGGATGTTATGTGAAGGCGATATTTTGGAACATCTATACTTTAGTACAATAACTGAATACACACTTTTTGTTAACGAAATTTTAATTCTGTGTGCTAAAGTTGAGTGAAGCACATGTTTAGTTTTTGTGTAAGGTAAACAAAAAATTCTTACAAGTAAGTAAAGATGTTTTTGCTTAGTAAATTAATCTTGGTTGTCAAATAATTAATTAGTATTCAAATTAAGTGGCATAAGGAGCTAATAAATTGTTTTATCTTTGTAAAGGAAGGAGACTTGTAGTTGAAAAGTATTACTGATCACAATGGTTCGAAAACTAAAGTTTCATGAGCAGAAACTGCTCAAAAAAGTTGACTTTATAAACTGGGAAGCGGATAACAACTTACATGAAGTTAAAATTTTGAGACGTTATCAAATACAAAAACGAGAAGATTACACAAAGTAAGAATTTGTTGTTGATGATTATTAGTGTAAATATTGAAGGTTTTTATATTTTGGGATATAATATTTGACATTATATTGAATGTGTGTTGTTTTATCTTTTTAAATTACAGGTACAATAAGCTGTCAAGAAAGCTGAGAGAATTAGCTTCAAAAATTAAAAATTTGGATCAGAAATGTCCAGAAAGAGTCGAATTTGGAGCCCAAATGCTAGAGAAACTGTAAAGATTGCCATTTTGTTATCTTTTTGATCTTTATAAATTGTGAATTTGTGAAATGCTTGTAATTCTAACTGAATGTAATAATATAAATTATAATATCGTTTAATTAAATGTCTAGATATCAAATTGGTCTAATCCCCACGAGGGACACGCTGGAGTTGGTTGACAAAATAACTGCATCAAGTTTTTGTAGAAGACGCCTCCCTGTTGTAATGGTTCGTAGTAAAATGGCCCAAACTATTAAAGATGCTACTAAATTTATTGAGCAAGGACATGTCCGAGTTGGAGTAGAAATTGTAAAGGATCCAGCTTTTCTAATAACAAGGTAATTGATAATTTAATTTAATATTTGGGGGGTAGTTTAAGATCTCAAAACTGTAATTAATTATATTGACAATAACATCATTGGACGATCGACAGGATACCCTAAAACACGAACCCCTCTATGTGTTATATTAATGAAATTAAATCCTGTTTTTAGAAGTCCCAATTTTACTACTACAGTAAATAGCAAGTTGACAATTATAATTATATACATTGTATATAATTCTATGTATTTCAAAATTGCAAATAGTTATTTTGTGGTGATTATGTTTCGTGCTGTTGCATATTCTCGATAGAAACCTAAGAACGCTGGCACTACAATAACCATTTCCCAATTCTTAGGACGCTATCTGGGTTGTTTGTGGGCTGTATTGATCAAAAATTTCATATTTGCATAATATGCTATCGAAATGCGAATGCGAAATAAGAAAATTTAGTCATTATAATTTGAATACTTGGGTGCGCATTTAAAGAGAAATATAAACGTTGTATTTTTTGTAGAAATATGGAGGATTTCGTCACATGGGTCAACTCTTCAGCAATAAGAAAGCACATTATGGAATACAATGCCACGGTAAGCCTGTCATTTTGTATTGTCCTTATAAACATAATTAATATAAACTACTAATCATACTCTTACTGTACACCTGACATTATTGTTGAGGGCTCGAATCCTAAATATAGTACATACATTATACAAAGTTCGTACATAATTTTAAATGAAATACGAAACATGGATTTCTTTAACATTTCATTTTTTGATGATATTCAGTTATGTAGTCGATTGTAATGTCCTTTGTGTTGTGATTTTAGCTAAAGATGATCATGTAGTAATTTAGTAATGCATTAATAATATTTCATGAAGCTTTGCTGCAGTATATAAAATATGTAAACCTGTAATCGTAACCTACTCTCCCTATTAATGGATCGTTTTTTTTTTAATTTTCAGAGGGACGATTTCTATTTCTGATGACTAGGTAAAGTGTGGATTCTGATTCTACCCGTATCTTGTCATCATGACTGACTCTACTTTTGTGTGCATTGCTATTTACTACCTACTGATAATTTTGTGTATATTTTGCTGCCCTAATCAAGTAAAATAAATTACTGTATATTTGTTACGATAATTGCTATATATGCATTGTAATCAATTCTCAATATATTGTTAACCTAGCATACAGTTTACATGAATTCCAATGAGATTATCACATAATTTACAATGGTTGTATTTATAGTATGGTGCATTTCTATTCCTAATGCACGATATCGATGATATCAGCATCAACATACATACATTGCGTAATGTTGATGTTTATATCGTGTTTAATTATGCTTTTGCATCTGTAGTATGTTGTCCGGTAGCCCTACCACATCCCCAACCCCACGCAGCCAGATTATATAAGTATCCCCACTCCCATATCCCATAATGTATTAATATACCATCTCTTGTCCTAGCGTGAATAGTGAACCAGTTAGTGCCTAGCGAACTGCATTCAAAGTTTATTTCTCTGGCCATTTCCAAACCGTAAATTTTTGCATTGAATAAACTAAATACATCCTCCATTCTGAAAGCAAACTAATTAAGAAACCGAAATTCGTCTGGCTAACACTCGTGATGGATAATTCCACTTTCCATCTACTTGTAAGTAAATATTATTATGTGTGTGAGCTAAGGATAAGATGTAGGATAGAAAATGGGCAATTGAAACAGAAAGTCATTACTTGTAGTATTGATGTAATTACAATTATTTACCTATGTAAACTATGTGCCTGAGGCAATTGTAATGTAAATTCTTAAAATAGTGCAACTATAGTTATCATGTTAACCTACCGAAGTATTGTCATTGTCACAGGTCCACATACAATAGTTCTGCATGCAACATGTTACCTCGTACTTTGTCACTAATTGATAATTAATTATAAATAAGGTTAGCATACGATAATACAACTAAGAGCCGAGAAACTAGGAGCAGAGTGAGTGAGTGATAAATAACAATAAAGATCTGTGCTATTTGTATTCACTCAATTGCTAACAGCAAGCACATACGTAAGTGAATAAATATATAATTATAATAGTTGTTGCATACTTTAACATTCTGCGTTATTTGGCATGGTATATTTAACATTCTGTGGTTGGTTAAGGTTAAGTTGCCTATTCAGGATTATGTACTTATAAATATATGAAGCGATTTACGAATATTGATAGATTAAGATTATAATTAGAGCTTAAAACTGGAGAAATAAATTAAATTAGGCATTTATATGGTCATGTACGGTTTCATCATGTGTGTAGTATCTATACACTAGCAATCAACCATGACCATTCGGGAATATGCTATAATAACACACTACTACACAATGAGTGGTATGATCTAACTAGGTAATAGCATACGTAACACGTAGCAAGTATGAAATTGGAAAGTACAGCTATCTTCAAACATTAATATACAAGAACTATATACTAATTTCATAGTATTTATTTAATATCTTGATTTCAGTTTGAGATAATTTATAGCTACAAGTTAAAAGCAGTGCAGTGCAGTGAGTTGAGGTTGAGACTTGAGACTAGTACAAATAGAGTAGTAGCGTTGTATTTGCATAATAGGACAGCAACAAATACATACGTATGTAATTTTAGAAAGGGGAATACGCTATAAGCTAGCTTAAGCTAAATAAGCGTCAGTTTGTACTGGGAGGGGATGGGTGTATTGTATTATATAATACGCAATACCTAATTTGATATTTGATTCGAATTTGTTTCTGGAGTACTAATCGTATCGTTAAGACTTGGGGCAATTTCTTTCTGTGTTTCGGGTCAACGGCAACGCGTTCGCGAAAATGCTTACAAGACAACTAACACAATATTCAGCAGTACAAAAACGTATTGGGGGTGATAGTGATGACGAATGACGAATGCTAAGTATAATACTCCAACTGACATGGGACACTTCTTTTATTCGGAAATCAAAAGAGCATGCAAGAATAAGAACCCTAAAAATGTTCAATGTGATATACATACCTATGTCATGTGTATGTATGTAGCAATGAGCTTATACGTCTCCGATTGTCCCACTAATGATGTTTTATCACTATCAGTAGAATTATTCTCTAAGTTGGTACTAGATCCACGTTGCACATGTCGTTGGCACAGGCTCACCAGACATAGTTGTTAACATTTACCTTTTCAAGGAAATTCCAAACTATAATGACGAAAAACTACGCATCTCTATATTAAGCTGGTAATATTTGCTAATTAAGTAAAATGTATCATACTTAACTAATTACAGATAAAGCTGGATAATGAGATATTTAAGTATTTCCCTACTCTAATTTTTTAGTAGATTAGTTCTTACTATATAGTATAACTAACCTAATTACTATTATCTTGCAAGAAAAAGACTTATTTACAACTCCCTAACATGCCGCATGCCTAGTAATAACTTTAAAAGTTAAATTAATAGTGACTACGCCTGTCTGGTATGGTAGCTCTATGTGACTATGACATATATGCATGCATTAGTGTAAATTCATCAATTTATTAGTAGAAAAGTCAGTGCTACCATTATATTACCTCGACCCTTGACCGCTTCATCCTTGAAAATATTGCTAGTCAATTAGTCATATAAGTATTTATATGTAATACATTAATACATTAGTAGTAGCTAGCAACTATTTGATATTCCTCTATGTATTTAGTGTCCATTCATGATATCCTATCTTATTTCTACTTGCTCCTAATATTTACGACTTATGTCTACTACTTATGTACATAAGTATGTATATCATCATCACGTAACGTATAGCTAGTGTCAGTAGTATAAAATAAAAGGTGCACTTAAAATTTCTCCAGTTTAGTGTACGGGAGGTCTATAGCCCTCATTTTAATTTCGTCTATTTAATTTTACGTACACGTATTTTGACTTAACTTTTTAACTTAAGTGAGAATATATTCAAAGCTTGTGTTGTGCTAATCTGCAAATATGTTGGGAACGTTACATAACACCCTCACCGTTATTGAGGTAAATAAAAAATAAAGCCATCTACATAAACACAGACTTTTACTTTAGCCATTTCTTATTTAGCCCATTTTCCATTACGAAGATGCACTATAGTATGTAGTTGTTAAAATTTTAAGCAATTAGTAGCAAATACTTCTACAACGCAGATACATACTAGAAAGTAGTAAGTGCAGGTAAAGTAATTCAGTTTCAGAGTAATAACGAGTATAACACTAAATAAGTAATTTGATTATATTTATTTATTTTATTCTTACAGATAATACAGATATGATATATGCACGTAATTTTTTGTACTACTTATATAATATGCTATTAAGCAATTTAGTTATGTTAAATAGTATTCCTTTGAAGTAATTATCTAACTACACACCAAAATATTCCATAAATCGCACAGAGAGGGTTAATTTTAAAAAGAACATATCTTTTACTGCAACCTAATTAATAAACAAAGGAAATCCTGTTTTATACATTTTCCCCTTAAATCTGCATGCATTCCATTTCCATTTTGTCAATAGTATACTTAACAGAAGATTACAAATGAGTGTAGCGAGCAAAATAACTTAACTTTCCGTTTGTTTTAGCCTAACTTACAATACCCCACAAAAATGAACTTTTTCGTTATTAGCTTTGCATCGCAAAAGTCTATTGATCTACGTCACAAATGCACCTACCCAGAGTCAGGCCATCCGTATTTGTACGTACAATATACCTAGATTTCGAAACATAAGATTCTTTTTGTAATTACGTATAACGCAGTTGTCCTGCCATGTGCCTTCACTGCGTCATACTAATAAAGGGATCGAAAGGTTATCGATACTTACACAACAGCGAATGAGAAATAATTGGTCCTGTACAATTATGATATAATGATGACATGAGACATTTAGTAATTTTAGGAGTCGCATTGTCAGTCTACTGATTTGTGGCATGGCACCTCAAGAAACATTTGTATGAGTTTGTGTAGCTGATGTAATATTGTTATAGGAATCTTAAAGTTTCACTCATTTCATTCACACTTCCAAGTTGGCGAGACATTTATTATTTATTATATGCCTTAGATAAGTAGGTAGCTTATTACTTAATTTAATCCATAGATACAATTACATGTATATGACATACGTTTTAGTATGAGAATGAGATTGCATTTGATGTACATACGTAGATAGTCAATGTAAAGATAAGAGCCGGCTCTGTCTTGACCGACAGAAGTAAATGCAAGTAAATACTGGCTTTATTTATAGCACCAACTACATACCAACCCTGTCGACATGCGTTCTTACTGGTTTATGACACCTACTTATATACTCGTGACAGTAGTAGTGACTAATAAAATAATAATAGAAACGCAAACATCAGCTTTTCCAATGCGGTTTGAACCAGATCGGTTCGGTACACAATTGAGTTAACAATGGAGTCAAATGAAGATAAATATGCATTAATATTAATACACGCTTTAATCTGTCTATCCCCTCCCGTCTGTCTGGCTTCTCTGTACATATATTCTGTCATATTTGTATTTTATATTGATTCTTCAGCAATCCTTGTCGACTTCTTTTGTTCTGCTGGCTCTAGCTGACCTTACTTATGTACATAGTAAAACTGATTCTGTATGTGCAGACATAAACTGTAATATAGAGCATTACATAATTTTAATGCGTATTCATAAATAATTAACTATTTTCTAAATGAATCTTTATATTTATTCTGTACTTTATGCTATTTACGTATTGCATTTATATGTATTGGCAAACAGATCGGTATTCCCGAGATCATCCTATGTAATCTTGTTTCAAAATTGTCTTTACAAATACAAACTGATGAAATTAATAAGATGTAATAATTCATTGATACAATTAAAGCATGTATCTACATAGAGTACCTACATAAATACATAAAGTAGTAAAACGTGTTAACATATTCGTCATAATACTGTATGTAGTAGTATTCTCGTGAATGTAAACAGTTTGCCCTTTTGAATGAGTATATACAATAAATACTACATAGATATAATAAGTAGGTACCTATATAAATACATAACAATCACAACATTATGGACAAAAAATGAAAACATAGATGCACTAAATAGTATTATACTTGCATCCTTATCAATTGAAGTATTTATGCTTGTATAGGTCCAGTGTTGATGTTGATCTGCTGGATGCAGGCAGATAGACAGGCAGGAATAATAATATTAATGAGAAGAGCATCCCAAGAGCTATCTGAATGTATAGGGATTTATATTTACTTTCTGTTCTGTTGCTCTTTGCCCCATCACATCCCATTACTTACTATGTGCATACCTAGTTTTATATTGCAGTATTATACATACATAGTTTAGATATGCACATTAATTACTTTTATCACCTATGTACAAGTATAGTCTTTGTCAGTTTGTGCCCTTTAGTCGTTACTTACTAGGTACATTGTCCATCATAATCACAATGTACATAATATGATAATGACCACACGTATGCCAATGTTATTTAAGTAATTAAGGTATACATACACAGTAATCTAGTAGCTACTGTTAAAATGTAAGATCTCTACATAGGAAATCAATGATAACTTGTATTTGCTTTACAGGTGCCTACAACTATTTGTATACACATTGTATTGTCTACAATACGTTTTAACATTACATTTACCATATATCATTTAATTTATTTTTAGAAGTTTTATTTGTTGAGTCATTTTTATCGGTACCAAATGTAAATAGACATTTATGTAGTCAGGCTGATTTTTATTTACTTTGTGATATATTTTCCCAGTACGGTAGGATACCATATTACAGTAGTTCTTGTAAAGATTATCTGTAATATACTTAGTTTATGTACGTTCGTAGTTCTTACCTTATCGCTTAGGTTGTGAAATTAACTACTACCTAATTGGGTCACTTCACATCAAGGCACAATCGTCTGGTCTGTCTGACAGAAATCCATGTTCACTAAAAATCTACGTTTTACGATTTTTGATAATTTGGTGGATCAATCCGGTATTTACTGCTCTTGTTAATCTTGTTCTTGTTATAGGTCTATGTAGAATCCGTCCATAGAGCAATGCGTGCCAATTTAAATCGTGGGATTATGCGTAAATCCCTAATAGCTAAAATATTCGTACAGTTAGTTTTATTTTTTATGGAGGGTTTCCCCGAAATAGTTTTTATTGTTTTATTGAGTGTGTATTCTGTGTATGTAGTGTACAATACACTTTCACATTCATTATTTGTTTATTTAATGTCAACAGATGGGACAGGGATTCATGGAATGATGGATGCAATATAAATATTGAAACTTATACATAAGAATAAGATAAAAATGCTAGCGAGCGAGGACACGACTTAAAATAAAAATGGGACAAGACATACCTTCAAACCTACATAAAGATTACATAAAGACACCTAAAAACTGTTAACGACATTCGTATTACGTCTCAAGGGGAGGGAAGACAATCAATCCTTATATAAGGACCAATTTGCGTACAAATCTCAATAAAATTTGATAAGTATTCGATTTTTTATGTAGGAAGAAGCAATATAAAAAGTGTAATACGTACGCGAAAGCGATGACCTGCTAAGTATGCATACTTAGTTCAAGGCAGCTATAAAAAAAGAAAAAGGATACCGACGCATTATAATCTGACGCAGATTTTTCTGAACTAATTTCAGCTTTCGTATCAGCTATGTCATCAGATACACTGTGTGCTGTGTGTATCATACACACAGTACAGATAGTTCTGCCTCCCAACACGATTGGCAATTGGCAAAATTAGCTTCTTTCCAGAGTCATATGTCTCTGTGGCCTTAGAGCAGTGTCATGGGTTATCGGCTGTGGCGCCGCATCTGTCTGTCACACTCACGAGAACAAAGAATCGCTTTAATTGCTTATATTAGTGCATTACACACTATATAGTATATAGAGTTTAATTTATTGTACATAAAGTACATGCCTACACATTTTAATGTACTTAATAATTGTCCTTTGAGCAAATTCGGGTTTATGCGTCTCATTGTCACTCACAAATCCACAATGGCTAATCAATTATTGATTTTAAGGTGAAATTAACCTGTTAATTGCCCATAAATTCCCAGTACACTTGTAGAAAGGTAATTATTGTAGGTATGCTATGTAAATAGTAAATAATAATATAAAAAAGTAATTAGTATTGGGGAGTTTAGTATCAATAAATGAGTTGGTAAACTTGATCTATGTATGATTTGATGTATTGGGTACATAAGTACATATAGGACTGGACATAAATTATTAGTATGTAGGTACAGAACTAGTTAATACTAATCTGTGTGAACTGATCCTCAAACACTCGAAATGAAATGATTGACAGAGTAACGAGTAGCATCACTGAATGTCAACAGAGTCAAATGCGTTAGTAAAAAACTTTGATATGTTACATAACTGACTTTATACATTACACATACTATATAGTACATATGTGTATCTGTATGCACGGACTTTCCTTACAAATCCTTATCTTAAACAAATTTTTTATATACACTTACACATCTGTCCCATTACCTTTACGTACTGGATATTGGCAAATCAATCACTTTTTTGGCAATATAAATAAGAAGCACCGCTCGAAATGTCTCAAACCAAAAATCCTTTTGGTAGAGCTAGTACCTTAACTACTCTTTGGAGTACATTGAGATTTTGCTCTTATTATTTTATCCATTTATACATTTTATTCATATTTTTGATACTTTTTTAAAAACTTTTAAAAAACTTTTAAAAAACTTTCATCATGAGTACTGCTGCTGTGCTTTTGGTAAGAATTTTCGCATAGCCCCTTTAACACTTTAATTTTTAAGTCTAGCTTACGATTTTCAGAAAATGTCAGAATTTTATTTTACAATATCAAACATATATTTTCCTTAAAGACTTAATGAACTAATTATTATCAACCTAAGGCTTAAAGCACATTCAGATCTTCTTATTTAATTAAAATTTGTAATTATTTTCAAATAAATCTTATTTGGGAGTGCGAAGAGACATGATTTTAATTTCAAATTAATTTCCACAGCCTATCACAGAAAAGATTCTGTATGTGGACCCTTCGGAACATCTCCGCCCAGAGCCATCCTTTGCGGCCAAACCCGTTGGAAACTATCGGGACTATTCCATCGATGTTAACGATCCGATCAAGGAACGCGTCCGCAAGACATACCTCGATATGCACACAAATATGAGTCTTGACTTTGTAAAAGGCCGAATTGCTTACTGGACTCGTTTTGATAAACTCAAGGTAACGTTAGCTTTCCTTTTCCACAGAAATATTTTATGCTTTCACTTTATTTCCGCATTAATAATGTAAATTCTTCTACAATGATTCTATTTTATACTATAGGCAAATATAATGGATGCCTTGGATAAATTGAATGATCTCGTAGATGAAAGCGATCCAGATGTAAATATTCCAAATATTGTACATGCATTCCAAACTGCAGAAAGAATTCGCCAAGAGCATCCCAACAATGACTGGTTTCATTTGGTGGGACTCATTCACGATTTGGGAAAGGTATGTGGAATCACCAAAATATTTTTCTCGTGTGGAAGCATTAAAATAAAATTTAATACAAATATTAATATTCACTTTTGTTCAAAAGGTTATGGCATTTTACGGAGAGCCTCAATGGGCCACGGTAGGCGACACTTTTCCAGTCGGTTGTGAGTTTGCTGATTCCATCGTTTATCGTGACACAAGTTTCGAAAATAATCCGGATTCGCATGATCCCAGATACAAGTAAGATTCCCAGATTCATTTTTAATTGATATTGGATTACAAAAGATAATCTTTCAATGTTATACTTATGAATGTATTTTATTTTATTAATTTAGCACAAAGTATGGAATCTACAAGCCAAATGTGGGTCTTGCTAATCTGACAATGTCATGGGGTCACGATGAATACTTGTATCGCGTCCTCAAGCATAACAAATGCACTCTCCCCGAAGAAGGTCTTAACATGATAAGGTAAAGAGGTGTTTCTTGCGTAATTTCAATATAGAAACTGACTGGGCAATAAAATGTATACGTGAACATTATTTTAATATAAATATTCTCTATAGATTCCACTCCTTTTACCCATGGCACTCTGGAGGTGATTACCGTCATCTTTGCAGCGAGAAAGATTTAAGAATGCTACCTTGGGTTTTGGAATTCAAGTAAGTCTTAGCTAATCTTATCTAGCAAAACTCCTTTATTGACCTTAGTCTTAATCAGAATAAAATTTCTCACTTAGGCAAACTTGCTACACTATCCCAATAATTGCTCAATATTTAGTATTTAAGTATAGTCAAGATAACTCAGTTAGTATACGCTTATCTAATAAAGATTATCTTTTCAAAATTTACAGTAAGTACGACTTGTACACAAAGACAACCGAAATCCCAGACATCGAAGCCTTAAAACCCTACTACCAGAGTCTCATCGATAAATACATACCTGGAGACCTGGAATGGTAAATTGACACACAAGGATCCAGTTTAACGAGCTTTATCTCTAATTGCCTACACAAACAGAAGATAAACTCGTAATTTTTTTAATAAGAACAACTTGTATATAATATTATATAGTTTGGATAGATATTAGACATACCACTTACTATTACGTTCATATCAACATTACCTAATAATTAAGTATTAAAGATACATGGATATACATGGATATACTTTTATTATATAATATGCTACACATCAACTATGTACTTTATACGTACTTATATTTTGAAAACTAATTTTACAGATCGTACATGTGTAGACGGCATGTTTTTCACTGTATTATAATATTACCTAGCAAGTACTTGACTATGATACTAAATAAACACTATACTACTTCGTGAAACAATTGTACCCTTTCCAATAATGTGGAATTTGACATTGATTGGCATACTATAGGTTAAAGGCCTTAACAGAAGCTGACATTCACATATTTTGCATATAGCATCATGCCAATATCACTTGATTATCTACATAAGTAATTGAATTTGATTGCATGTGGTAGCTGAACTTGTAATCCAGATCTAATCCAGGGATTATTGCAATTGTAATTGCTGTGATAGATAGTGTAACATTATTAATTATACTACACATACAAACAAATAGTAAAGTAAGGCCTTTTTATGAATACTCCACAGTTCATTGTGGAATAATTCTCAGTACTCAGCACCTGCTTACATGTACATAATAACTAATAACGTATAGATAAGGAGACTGATGTAACAGGCTTGCATTAATTGAATTAGTTTGCTCATTTAATTGGTTTACACTTTTGACATTTACTAAAATAGCCATAGCATAAGTGTAATGTTAAATTAAGTAGTTAATTAAATACCTTTAATTTTAAATTCACTATTAAATTAATACGTGCTAATTGTTATACAGTCAGATATTATTGAAATGTTCTTTAAAGAAATAACGAACGAAGAAATAATCCAAAATCCAAGAGTATTAACTATCTATTCGCAATAATAGTATCAGATAGCTTACAATAATATATAATGCATAATATCAATACACTCTATGCCACTAGGTAGCTGTAGTTTTGTAGCTAAACTATCATTTACGTAAACCAATATGCCAAGAATAGCTTAATGAGCTGTTGTGACTTTGTAATTGTAGCTAAAGACAAGTAATAAGAGGTAAGTAATAAAATGAATGACAATCAGAGCCAATAAAATATAACATCTTCGTTTCTAAACACCAGAGGACAACTAATGAAATGAAGAGCGTAAACATAATATATCTGTAGCACGAGCTATTTGTATTACTACAGAAAGGTTGAGATTTCTATACTAAATTAATAGATTACAATTTATAGAGGTGTAATTGATATATATGTATTTATATAAGGATATATAAGATAGAGATGAATGGAATAATATTTAATTGTGGCGTGTTCTCTGAAGGAGTCATAAGGGCAAGTTGATGAGGATGTGGAATGAATGATGATGGCTGATGAAGACGATAAGGGCCACAAAGCTCTCTTCATTGCGTTGATTAGTTTTCATACGAACGACAAGACAAAGAGGAGCCTATTACCTGTTTAATTGCATTTGGGAATTATTCTCATAACATTAAAGATACCTAACCTGGTCCTGGTCCTACCTATATAACCTATAATACTCCACATACCTTTTCATTTCTCCTTCAATGACTTAGTACTAAATACATATTACATTTCTATATAGTTAATACCTGCTCTAATATATCGACAATATAATAAAAGTTAGTTATATAAATGTAAACTCAATTCTCTCCTAATTGTTTACTTGTGTATTGTACGTGCACACAAGAGCGTAGTAAGTAGAATAATTGATATATCCCGAGTAAATTGCACAAAGGATCATTTCTATATCTTGTAGAGGAGTATTTTCTACGTAGCTAGTAGATTAGTGTTGATGTATTTCATAAACTTAATTATTTCATCTCATTTTGAGAAATCAAAGGGGAGATTTGTCGCTTATTGCATTCTTGCTCTGTGGGTGCACAGCATAACATACTGTGCACAGGGTGCGCTCTTCTATCTCTCTATCTGGTCTACATTATATTATGGAGTTGTATAACCAGCACTATGTATGTATTGTATACGGATTTATTTGCTCCATTTGTGTTTCGGAGTACGCTACAATAGTACAAGAGGATGCAGAGTGAATCTACGTTGCTGGTTGTAATAATATGTACACACTACACAACACACTTAATTCTACACGTCCTCTTTCCTTTATAAAGGTAATCACCACATTGTATTGTGTGTGACAGTCATAATTGAGATAGGACGAGGAGATGACAGCAAACGAAAGCCTACGCTGACGCTACGTTTCCTTTTCTCTGGCGTATCATACTTACTCATTATTAAGTAGCGGAAAATACTTCATATGATTTCTTTTGTCATTCTGTCTGTCTGTCAATACAAAAAATATCATGAAATAATTTAATTACTATTTGTGCACATTTTAATTGACAAATCAGATTGCTTCCTAACAATAAATCAAATACCGTGTGGCTGGATTATAAAGATGAACACGTTTTACTCACAAAATTAAGTATTTAATTGCTTATTTACAGGGAATTTTCTCCAAAAAGATTGGGAACGATTATATTTAATAAAGTTTTAAAATTTAAATCTAACTCTGAACGTTCCTATATATTCTTTATGTATCCTGGGTCTGGATTGTTCCTCACTAATAATCTTCGAACCTTGTCTACATCCGTTTTGCAATGGTTTATTGAATATACCAATAATAATGCCTAAGTAAAGTTAGTATTCTATAAGTACTCCGCTTGACTCAATTAAATATAGCTGTTAGTATACTCCTCGTGTGTTTTCTTGTCTGAAGTGATGTGAAAATGTTGTCATGTTGTGTTTTGAACTGTCAAGTAGTAGACTGTGTGCTGTTTACACATTTATATTGTACATAAGTAGACAGGAGATGTAATAAAAGGTCATGATGCCTATCCTCCTACACTTTTATGTATGTATTTACTATCTCTCTTTCGCTTCTCATCTTTATTACTCTTTATGTGATGTTATATGTACACAATATACATGCATACAGTGCAATGCAACGGCAACGTCAACGTGAACGTGAACCCGACCGACCCATCTAATGAATCCAAAATCAAATTATTTTACAAAAGGATCCCTTGTGCTCTGCTCACTCACTATTTTCCTCAGTTGTTATTAACATTATAACCATATCCCATATTTATGTCATCTCTGGTCCTTTTAACTCACTTTTATTATACTTATACGAATTCACGTATGTATATGTATGCATTGGTTGTTTAGTGAATAAGTATTTCAGTCAATTCTTTGATATTTCGCTTTATTGTCGCCTTTTATCATTTCCTATCCACTCGTCATCTCGATCTGCCTCCCATCCCAGTAATCTAGACAGACAGCACAATATTGCAAATTGCAGTGCTACATGACACACCTAAATGGAAAGCACTAGTTAGCTAATGCACTAATATCTCAAGGTTTATAAACCTATACAGACATTACTACTTTATAGGTATATACTTATCACATGAAATATGTATGTGTCTGGATTTTAATTCAGTTTTCTACTTATTCGGGATCAAAAGATTTGCTGAATTCATTCTAAATGCCAAATTATCTGGATGAACTGCATGGGCGGTGGTATGAGTGATAGAGATGATAATGCGATGTGATGTGACGTGCCCCATTCTCAGTTAGTAGAATGGACAAGCTAAAATTAATTTTATTTCTATTATTCCATTATAGTTAATAGTTAGTTACGTTTTCGTAGTTAGAAATTAGAAGTTTCGTTAACAGTTGAATTTTAATTTTATTAAAATGATTGAATTGAACCGATTTTTATACTTTATACATTAATTGTACAGTTTTCAATTATTATTGTACAAATTATTATGCTATTGTTGATATAAAGCGTGCAAATGACAATTGTAATTGTTACTTCATCACACAATGCTATTTTATTAAAACTAAAAAGTATTCTTGTAGAAAGCCTAATGACCTAGGTACTTCATTTGCTTAATAAAAAAATAAAAGTAAACTAAAAATAAAAGATTGAAGCATTTAAATATTAAATGTATATATTATTAAAGCTAAAATTATTGCCTAAATCCCTATTCTTTACTTATCTCGCTTAGACATTGTCATGTATGTATACGTGTAGATCATTCTTAGTTATATATGGAATGCACTCCATCCTTCATTTCATAGCAAAGCTACAAATAATTTAAGTATTACAATTACAACTGCAACGTTTGTGATATTTAATTGAACATACATTTAACTGGAACACTATTAGAGCTTAATCGCTTAATGTAAACTCCAAAATATAAAACTTTTCTAGAATCTACACAGAGAGGGGTTAACGAGGTTATAAAGGACAGAGAACGAGGATGTGAATGTAAATATTTAGGGAGCAGAGAAGGACTTGACTAAAATGCATTCCGTCGGTCCTCGGAAAGAATATCAATCTCATCTTCTTCATCTTCATCACTATTGTAGCTGTAAGTTGATCGACTGGGAGTGAACATGCCGTTCCGTCCTCGTAAATCATCCACTCTTGTGCAGTCCGTCATTGTGACGGCACCCAAACACAACTCAATCCCTCCTCCTCGTTGAGAATAATCCATCGGCAAATCTTTACACAGAAATACATACACACATAAACATAAGTAAGCGTTTAAAAGGTAAATACTACTACATAAATCATTTTGTGTGTAGGACACGCTGTAACTTTTGTGTTACTTTACAATTCAATTGAAATAAACCATTGCAAAACGAATGTAACAAAGTTGCTGTGTTAAATAATGCCACTTAGAATATCGGTTTTGTTAATGGCAAAAGCTTAAATGCCATATTAGAGCTTATAGTATTTCATTCTCAAGAAATCTCAAATTTCCCCAGATTTGGGGTATTTTGAGATGCATATTTGAATTTCTGACGTCATCAGCTTTTCATTAAAACCCCACTTGCCATGTTTCTATTCAGATATTTGATGGGTGTGGCCAATTTGGTCTATAAACCTCGCCGGAGTCGGTTAACTCACTCAAAAGTTATATTATAGTGTCCACGGACGGACAGACAGACAAAAATATTCTTATAAAGGGGTATCACAACCACTTAATAAAACTAGCCGCATAGCATTATCTTTTAAAATCATTCAATTGACTCACTCAACTCACCGTCAGTTCTGCTGTTAGCCTCACAGCTCCCTTTATTGCCCTCCGAGTCACTCAGATTTCCTAAACTCTTTGAATCACTTTTACTGGAGATTTTCCTCCCAGATTCTGAATGCTTCCTCATTTGCTTTTTATGCTTCATTCTCCGATTTTGAAACCAAGTCTTGACCTGGAGACATAAATATTGTTTTGTTTTATATTATCAGTAGATTGAACCTATAAGTTGCCTCTTTGGAATGCAATTAAGAATCGATCTAATTTATTAAAATCGGCGCTTACTTGCGTTTCTGAAAGATTTAACGCATTTGCAAGTTCAACTCGTTCGGGTGTTGATAAATATCTCTGCGCTTCAAATCTTTTCTCCAGGCCATTTAGCTGTTGATCGCTGAAAACCGTGCGAGCCTTTCTTCTACGGCAGTGTTTCGCGTTCGGATCGCCCCCAGAAAATAACGAGCTAAATGGAAGACCTGTGTGAACAAATAAATAAAACTAATTTTCATAAATATATCAAGTTGTCAATTAATTAGAATTAAATTGTAGATCTGCCATTAAAAATGCTTGCGTATGTATGTGCTGTAAGCAAGTATGCATTTAAAAGTGTATTTTGTAATTTGTACGAGTATATTACGGATGTTGATCCATATATAGCAAATTAAATTGTATTGGTCTGCCACGACAAGGAATGACACTGGGGATGTGTAAATAAATTAAATGCTAAACAAACAAAGAGATTAAAAATAATGAAAGAGAGCCTAAAGGTCTTATGACGCTTGTCTTCTTTCCGTGTCCTATCTGTCATAGAAAAACATGGGCCGATTAGTGTTGTTCATTCTAATTGCTAGTAATGACACGGCCCCCGCTGGAACGTAATCTACCGAAATGTCATAATTAGTGGGGGTTCAAGCAGCCAGGAGCCGTGCCTCGTCTAATCTCCTGTCACTTTTGACATCCAGAACAAGAAGGATTTATTAATTCTGGTCTCTCACTGGAGTCCCTCTCCGACTTACACAACAACCTCAACATATTTAATACTCCATGTAAATATACATAACATATACATACATACATATATATACCTAATAGCTTATAATATAGATAGAGATATGAGATATATGCATCCCAAAGCGAAAAAGAAGGCACATTCCGAAATCGTGCTTGGCTTGTGATGGTGAGAGCGAAAGAATAATAGGGACAATGAAAACGCAATGAAATACACTTGTACATTATGTAACCTGATATTGTAAAGGGTGTGTTGTGCAAGTGCCCCTGTCTACCTATCCTACAAAACCTTCACAATATCCTTACTAATGAACGCTAATACTAATAAGCCAGAGCCCGTCATAACTTCCTACTAAATACATTCATGTTCACAACAATGGAATGTAACTTAATACGACTAACTTTATACGCAAATAAGTCTCATCTCTCCTATGCCGAACATACCAAAAACCAAATCTAATACTGTATTTAACTTAATAGGCATTATTAGTATGTCTAATGCCTACAATACATTTACCTACGTAGTATGTATGTAGTAATACTGATTATGAGTTTATTGAAGATTTGGCATTTTATTTTCCACATTTCTCGCACTTTTTGTGGTTTTTTAAAATGAGAGTTTACTTTATTAATATTTATTTATAATTAATTGTACTGCAGAAATACGGTACTTGAAAAATAAATAGGCAAACGAAAATATAAAGGACATACATGGTAGGTATAGGTGGAGTTTGCTCCTGTCTTAGTTTCCCAAAGAAATCAAACACATATTACGTAACGCAAAATTCCCGATATTATTACCCTTCCCCCGTATTGTAACACTTCGTAACATTTTAAGGGACCCTCTCCCCTAATATTACCTAATAAAATGGCTTACCCCCTTAAATTCAAGGAAAATTATAGCAATATTAAGTACAAACCAAGAACTATTGTATTTCGTTTCAACTTCTACATTATATAAGCTGATTTACGCTATTAAGTTTTAATTTACCTTGTAATGTGTCTTTCAATTGATGCTTCCAGTAAAAGCGACATATTAAGTAATTTTTCAATAGGACCCTGAATTAATTCTATCGTATATTTTATATTAATTTAGCATGTTCCCTTAAAAATAATTAAACCAATTCTAAATCTATGTGAAACTATTGAGTTTGACGAAAAATACTTTAAAGAATCTTGGTCTCAAGTAACAATCAAAATGAATTTGATTAATATTATATCTTTAACGATTTCTCAAATATTCTAATTTTATGCATGCTATAGTTCGTATTTATGAAGAATTAAGGGAATTTACCAAGGCAGATTGCATTATTGTATACTTCTGTTTGTTACGTAACAAAATGCTTGACCTCCAACGCGCAACGTAACAAGCCGTAACTTTTGCTGACCCCATCCCCCTCAAACTTTGGACGTAATATGTGTATGTTCCCTTAGTCTCTTAAGAACCTATGTTATGTATATACATGACAAACAACGTAAAGTGCCCATCCAAATCCAAAAAAGAAAAAAGTACTTATCGTTAGAGAATGTGTGTATTTATGTATTTGTATACATACAATAGAGAAGTAGTTTAGTTGTATGTAATGGCGAGTCGTAAAAAGAAAGTGGCTAACAATGCTAAAGAAGAAGAGAATCTGTTGGTAAATCCCACTATGTACTTTATAGGCCAATCGGTCTGGCTAACGTACAAAGCTGGTACTTTAGAGGAGAAACGGTTGTTTGAATTGACATGCGTCTCTTCAACGCTCGCTCTTTCCTCCGTTTCCCTGTGGAAGTTTTAGTTTTCCAATTGACGGACGAGACGAGGTGATCCCTAAGCCTTAAAGCCCTTACGGGAGAGCTAATAACTCTAATAACTCCCTGAATGCACCATTAAAATTGCCAATCCTCAACTTCTGCTCCCATAAGTATGTACTTAGTACTTATGTTAGAGAATTCCTGTATACGTATAGCTGTAGGAGTCAACGCACTCCCTCAGCTACAGATATATACATATAAGTACTTACAATAAGTATTTCACTTTATATTACTTACGTACAAATAAATAAACAAATCTCCGCAACATGTTTCCATTCAAATGCAAGTAAATCAAAGCAATTGCATGGAAACGTAGATATTTGACTACACTTAACCTTTTACCTACAGCCCTGCTTTGTATGGAGAGCGAATTTAAAATGTTACACATAATACATAGCTACAGTACTTACTAAACATAAGTTACCTATTGATAAGTATACGCGTACAACAACAGCAGCGACCTAATAATTATATCCTATACGATTGTCTGTATTAAGTACGTCGTTCAGCAAAAAAACATTTTACTTATACTATCTGTATTGATATAATATTATAATGACTACTACCTCCAAACATGGACCATTTCAGAATTCCACCAGATTGTAAAATGTTATAGTATGTAGGATCAGTTGAGATATACAAGCGTAATACAATATTTTGCAAACTTCACAATTGTTAAATTATGTACATTATTTACGAATTATTAGCAAAATCGTGTGTACTAAATTCACATCCATTAACGTGTCAGCGTAACAGTAGCACTATTTTATAATTAAACGTTAACTCAATTAATGTAACGTAGTTGACATGTGGTACTTATGCATCTACTGTGTAAGGAAACTAAAATAACTCCACTATTACATAAATTAGTGGAATACTTAAATAAAACTAATTTACCTTATGCACTACATAAAGTATAACTGAAAATCTAAGTCGCTAAGCTATTGTTGCTAAAGAATCATAAAAGGTTTACGTTTTACGTAGTAAATACCCTCAAAAATATACGTAACTATACTAGCTACTGAAATTGGACTTACAATATTTACATATAGAGTGATAGAGTCTTCATTTTGATAAAGCAAATATTTATTGATGCACTTTGCTATTATCTATTTAACTAGTATATCTATATTATTTTGTCGTATAATGGCTCTGCTAAGTTAGTAAGGACTTTGGAGTAAGAGCATGCATTTAATGCATTTTGTACTAAATGGTTTACTTAGTTAAATTATTTCCTGTTTGAGAGTATATAAACAGTATAGTGCATTAAGTGCATACTTTCTTACTTACTTTGCCATTTGACAACAAACGATCAGGTTTAGTTTCCTAATGCCAGTATTACCCAATTACCATTCTACATCTACTTTGCTTTGGTAATATAATTAATTAAAATATTGTACCCTTTATGTACTAAAAGTAATAATCAATATCCTTAATGCAGGTCTACATAGTTGTCTTGTCTTAAATTAGTAACAATGCAGATAAATAACTAAATAGATGATATACGCCTAGTAATACGTACTATACATAAATATGTGTCGTTGGCATATATCTTTTAACTACATGTATTTGGGATTGGGGCTTCCAGGTTTAATTTAAAATGACTAAATATCTATAGGCAGTAAGCAATCCTCAGTGTACCATCAACTTTAATTGTCAATATGCAATTTATCCTACATCTAACCTACAAAAACTCTAATAATTCAATTAAAAGTACGGTTAAAGCAAATTATCATTGGCGCTAATATAAATAGTAATAGAAAAGAAGACTTAGTCGTAATAGGCTCAGATTGTAACTATAAGTGTGAATGCGTATTTTAAGACTTAAAGTAAAGATAAATGTTACCTGCTGCAGCTAAAAAGAATGGATGCGTAGATACGTCAGGTCGTGGGAAGAAAGGATGTAAAAATGTTGAGTATGCGGAAGCTGAGCTGGAACCTGGAGATGCGTTCGGGGATAAATGAGATGATCCTTCTAAATGAGATCCTCCTGCATTATTCATTCCGGGAATTCGGGAAGCCACAGGGACAATAATATCTCTGCTAGACATGTTCTTAAGTATATACAAAACATTATTTGATTACTACAGTATAGAGGTCAATACACTTACATACACTGTGACTGTACATACAAGTCTTCTACCTTTATCTGTCAAGTCAAGTCTTTAATTTCCTTAGAAACTTTTTGGCTACAACTAATCTTAAGAAATAAGTCTTACCTTTGGTCTGGGAAAAAGAATATCATCAATAAGGAAGGATGTGGAGTTTTTTGAATATCCAGAGCACTGACCGTTTGGATCTCCTTCGGAGAATTTACTGCTATGCAAAAGTCTTTCACGCTCACGGTACATTTTACGAATTAATTGCGAAATTATCTTTCAATATAAGTTCCTAAGCGTTCTTACGCAGTCAAGACACTGTAAACACTTGTACTTAAGTAATTTAAATTCAAACCAGTAAATTACAGGTGTAATTTATCTGTAGTGCATGTAATTTGTTAAAGTATGGAGAAAGTGAGTAACAGATTGTAACTAAAGGGTCGGAATGAAACTTGAGACTGACGGTTAGGTTGAGGAAGTATTAAGAGTTGCTGGTATTCTCCTCTTGCCCACTAATACACCTTTACATACTAAAAGGTAGGAGTTTTGCGGTTCTCTTGTATAAATGTATAAATAAACGTATGCAGAGTTCCGGGAGTCTGACAGTTTGTAAGATAAGTGAGGAAGCACATGGAAAGGATGCCTGGATGTAAATTGCGGGTAAAAGGGAAGGCGGAGAGGAGAATTGGTTGACTTGACGGAAGAGTTGCTGGAGAAGGGAAAGCTGCTGGAGGAAAGTTGGTGTTAGATTCGTTATCAATAGATTTGTGATGTGATGATGAAGGTTGTGTTGTGAGATGACGGGCGTCCATGTGGGGGCTGTAACGGGAAGTTTATATGTATAGTTGACGCATCATTACTCCGATAATCGCGCATATTTGGAGCCACTCTACGGATTGGTTACGGGCAAGAGATCGATCCGTCGCTAGGATGTCAAGTGCCTGGCAACCTATCCGGGACGAACCAGAAACTACCCGTTGAGTCTCCATTGGGAGAAATTTTGGTCCATTCCCTCCTTCACAGAGCATTCCCAACGAGATAATGGTCCAGGGAATCTTCACTCACTCACAGATACCCATCCACATGCATTCACTCACTTACAAATACAAATCTTTAAAAACAACATTCACTATCTACGTACTTGTTTACTCATCTCTGCATTTTATTCTCTTACTTTCTCATTACAACTTCTCTTGAGAAATTCAATGATAGATAATGTACTTAACTCGATGCAGATGCACATAACGAACGTAAGAATAGGGACTACATCTTCTATCTGTATTATTGAGGTAATAGTAAATAATTCAACAATTTCACGTATAATCTAATTTTCAGGAAAACCTGATTGTGATTTGAAATACTTATCATTGATCTCAATAAGAAACACTATAATAATTTAACATTATGTTTAGAATAAAGCCTTACACACATTACTTTACATATACTCATTCCAATTAGTATGTTATATTATTATGTACTTTTTACTTACATATTTTTTTAATTGTAAGTATGTTTTGCGTATACTTACATAGGAGTAATTTTTTTGACTTGTTGATTACAATTTATTGTACTTACTTTATTGTGTGAAAATAACTTTATGTAATTTAGTAAATATGGCACTACTGAATAAAAAGATGTATCAAATATATTAAGATCTATATTCTATTTTACATAGGTACTTTTGAAACATAATATATCTACCCTGATTTAATTTTATCACATACATATCATCCCATTTCGTTGACCATTTATTAATTTATTGCATAAATAACTTAGCTACTTATACTATAACGTAAACACACAATGAATCTAACCATCATCACAGGGAAATATAGTAAACCATCTTACTTAAGTATAGGTAAATTAAATTACTTTATAATATAAATATACGATGATAAATATATCTATAATTATTTGATTGATCTTGAGTATTTGAGTTTTGTTGGTTAAAAGAGTTGAGAACAAACAGTATGCTGTGTGCTATAGTTTCAATTTATGCATTAATGGGAAAATGTAAGCTGATTTATTAAAACATTCATGTGCTTTGCCATTCTATGAGATACAGATCGAGTTTCCTTCATTATATTGACTTGTGTTGGTGCTGTTCAAGGAAAGGTAAAGAACTATATCAGGATTACAAATTACACGCATATACATATATATTTGTATTCAATATTCAATCTACGCTCTACATATAATATTAAAGTTGTTCTATAATATATGCCTTATAATACTTACATAATTTCATTATGTAAAGGTTTACATCTATAGAGCTGCTATTGGTATATAAATAGTGCAATGCATAAGTATTATGCAGTAAATAGGTAGGTAGTCGCTTTATTTGATTTCATTGCATAGATTTGATATTTATCTCTCATGTGATCTGATGTGATGGTTGGTTGGATCATCGTGAGAATCTTCTGCTCTTCTCTTCTCTTAGTAATTCCATTCATTCCCCACCAGACCAAAGCATAGCAAAGCAGACCACGATCTCCCATCCATTCCTCATTCGACGAGTAGACGAGCCGAGACGGGACCATTTCACTTTCAATTGAACACAAATTTTCCCTATTCAGATCCTTCATCTCTATATTTGGCACGTACAACTCCGCACATCACATCTCAAGAACTTTCTCCTCCCGATCCTATCTCTTTTATCTCCTACTTTCGGAACAACTTCAAATTTAATGATGCCTCCATTCATTTCTTCTCTTCCTATTTAGACTCCCATCTCTCACATCCAGTTCAGAGCATTTTCCTAGCAAAGCAAAGATTTTTAGGAATAACCCAAAGATTTTTCTATCTACAGATCTTCAAGGCAGCCCCGTTGTATGCTAACAATTGCAATCATTTATTTCTTCACACTTTGCAGGTTTCGGCAATTGAGATTTTAATTAACGTGGGATAAAGATAAGTGTGTTCCAAAATGCTTACTTGTTAGAAAATTATAACTACTTACATCTAAATCAGCAGCAAACTATTTTCTAAGCTTTCCTTTCTCCAATTCTCGAATCACATGCATACCTAGATAACTTTTGTATAGAATTTCAGAATTTGATGTGCTATTTACTACCTGACGTGATGTGATGTGATAAAGCTAATGAGAAGATTTATTTTCCTGTAAATACATATGAGAGGAGATTAACTTTCTATTTATAAATGCAAACACTGATAAATTCCTGCTATATGGTTGTCTCAATAGAATATCAAAGTACACAAACACAAAATTAATTTAAACATATAGTCTAGTACATAAGTATATCAAAATTAGAAGAAAATCTCTTGCTAATCTTTCCTTTCTTGCTAAATACATCCGCTAACGAAACTTTCTTCAGTTGAAGAGAATCTACTTACTAGAACTGAACGTGGTGCCATTATACTGTTCTCTATTTGTTAAACATCTGCTAACTTAAGGAGAACAATGAAGTTAATACATAAGTGCCTACTCAAGATAACTTTTCCCCGAAAGAAAGCTGATTTAGTAGTTTCCAACTTTCCTCGTCGTTCAAATACTTACGTAATCTTGTTCTAATAAGCTGCAGCTTCGGACAGAAACTCGTTATTAAGTAAACAGTCCTATTAGCAAATACGTATATGCATGTTATATTGTTAGTTACCATAAGGCTAATAAAGACTTAAGCATCCGGGAGAAGGAAACATATATTATTACACAGTAGTTATATGTACAGTATTATGTAATCTTCCCAAGCTATTTCTGGTAGGTATACTTAATCTGGTACAAGTAATAAGTCGACAAATACCAGAGTATTAATTTTAATGATTCTTCCCTTATTCTATTCATTTGTTCATAAAATGTAAGTATGCCTCTACTATGTAAGTGAATAACACATATTGTAAATGCCTGTATTTAAGGTATATTTAGATATAAACTCAATCTTGGCAGATTAAGGCTTACAAATACGCATACTTAAACATATACATTTGTAATACTACTTATGTAAATTGTTGCATATGCAAATAAATTATTTTATATTTATGATCCTTTACAATCCTGTCATCTCACCTGTCAACACTGAAGGAGTCCCATTTTGTCAAAGACTTTGAATAGAAGTAGAAAAAATCGAATATTAGAATTACACTGGATGTTTTACATGATAATAGAGTTACAATGGTTTGTTAAAGGTATTCTTCAGTTTTTAGGTATGTACGTATGGATAAAAGCTTGAGAAAGACATATACCTACACAAATATGGAAATCTGTACAAAAATTCGTCATAATTGGTCGGAAAAATATTACGGTTTGCTATGTAAGGTACTTAATACCAATTTGTTCACCTTTTTGGATAAGATACAAATGTTACTGGAATGCGAATGCCTTAAGTTGTAAATCTGCTTATTATGTGGAAACTAACTATTTAAAGTAAGCACAGAATACATGTAAAAGTCCTGTTATACTTTATACGTTTAAGTTTAACAAGTTTAAGCGCACATCGCATAATAGAGGGTTTGATGTATGAATTTATATAATAGGTGCTATAGACTATTAGTATTGTTGACGATGGATGTACTTAAGCGGACATCATAGCCATTACAGAAACCAAAGGACAAAACAAACAGTATGTACTACTATGAATCTATATAGTAGATGGTGAATTATATAATGTGAATAATAGTGTCTCTTGAGGGATTATTAGATGCGATAAAGAAATGAAATAGGTTGTAGATATGAGTATACGAGTATATTTTGGGGTGTACCAAGATTAGAGCGACATTAACTACGTTACGTCGATTCTCTTTCAATGTTTCCCCAAACCGGCTATTAGAGGCGAGCAAATGTCAGTCAAATGTCAAACGCCAGGAATCATTTTGCAAAACCGAAACCGCGATTTCTCTAATGGACAAGTGAATCGACTTTAATTTTTATCGTTGGCTTCCTAACGTCCTCCTTTCAGTCTTTTCACTACATTATTCACATAACATACTTACATAACATAAGGATAAGGTACCTTTATTACCTCCCTAACTACATAAACGAAGAATGGGCACACAATAATCAGTGGCTCATTCTGTTCCACTTCCGTGACTATATAAAGGGAAAAGTGGAAAAGGTAAACACATAATGCATGCATATTACACACTCACTGTTTCCTTAGTTAATATATTACATCTAGTACTTAGGCCTTTTTGGAGGTACTTAGTGGTAGCAAATTATTTTAAAGGTTTGAATTTCAATTGAAACATGTGGGCTCTTTAAAGACAAGCTTTGTATGCAGAAGTATATGCATAAGAATCGTACATACATAATAATATGTGAATGAGACTTAGATATGTTAGGTATTATAACTTTTACATTTGTATTTGGAATACAATTAAAAACGTATCGGTACAAACTTATAACATGCTATGGTAAGACACAATGACCAAATCTACATACAGTGAGCAATTACAGCCTAAAAAATATATCAATTTTATTGTCACACAGTGTCTGTCTTTTACTTACCAATTTTAAATACTTAAGTATTTTTACAAGCTTTATTAGCGAACAATTGGCTAAGATGTTGAATCTATAGTTTTTAATTAATTTTTATTTTTTAGTGTAATACTTATTGCATTATACACAGTATAGGCCAGAGTAGTAGGTACAGGTATTGTTTATATTCATCTCAGAAAATGGCTACTTTTTTTCAAAAAAAAAAAATTCTTAGGCTTTAATTCAGCTTACATAAACGAATCGCTGCTACTGTTATGCGTATTTAATATATAAGTACATACTGGCATATTATAATAATATGTATTACTTAACTTGTCAAAAGTAAAGTTAAATCTATGACGAACGACTTATTGTATATGATAAGAAGATAAGATGATTTGATACGTGATACCTTTATTATTTTTGTTCTGTCAGTGATAAGAAGTCAAGTCGTCTGTTAATAGATAGAGTTTTATATCGTCTGTAATGCTGTATGATGATGCTTTGCTATGTAATGATAATAATAGTCGGAAAGTCAAGGATTATGGTCCTGACTGGATGTGGAGTGTACTTGGGGAAGAGAATCGGAAAATGTGAACCACTTTTATCCCTTTGACAGGCTGTCAAGCAGAGATCGAGAGCACTTTACTCTTTTTATTCCTAGTGCCATTCCCATACCATCATAAACATCCTCCTCCTTCAATTCTCTCTCTAAAACTATTCTACTTACTAACATAAAGGTTAGCTGCACCTAAATGTGAACCTATATCAATCTAGTATTTATAAGTATAGTTATATAAAAGAATACAATTTTTAATATGCAATCAATCGTGTATTACGTATGTCATGTCAACTCCTACGCTTAGCTTTCATCTCATTGTTTCACCAATTTCGTATCATCATAAATCTGCATTCTACAACTGCGCTGTGTTGTAAGGCAGATGATTAGGAGACGAGAACGTCAAAGATTTCCCAAAGAACAAAGTTATAACATTATTACACAGATTTATGCACATTTTTTCCATACGCGCCTATATTGCAGCATTACACGAACCTGCACATTTTTTGATGAACAAGATTTTAGAGATTCTTAAGATAATAGGAAACTTTTTAAATGAAAATTGTTTTTGATTAGATTGCGATAAAAAGAACGATATTTGCATTAAGGAGACCATTACAAGAAAAATTCATATCAATTCACTATAAATCGAGATTTGATTTGCGAGAACGGAGGAGAAATAAAATTTAGATTGAAGATTGAAGAGAGGAAGATCGAAACGTATTGTAAACTCTCAGAGAAGATGTTCGGAGTAAAAGAAGAAAAGAAAGTTTGAAAGGGTTTGGATGATGATGTGATGCGAACGTCTGCTCTGCGGTGAGATAGTTACTTTAGCATGTAGTTGAATGGGCTCGTATTAACTTTACACTTGTCGTCTTCGCTGACGCAGAATCTCGCATCTGGGAAAAGGGTGCTGAACCAAAATACGGTCGTAAGTAAGTAAAAATAGCAAAAAATGATTCAGATCAAGAATCGTTCGACGATTCACTCAATACGCTACACATAAGTAATATACTTACAAGTAGAAAAGAGATGATTTATATAAGTGATGTATATCTATACAAAGTATATGAAGTAAAAAGTAAAGTAAAAGTGATGTAGGATTGAGAAAAGGGAAAATATGTTGTGTTTGGTGAGTTGACTGGCTGTGCACTCAAAATCAGAGAGACAGACAGAAGTGATTCGTGATAGAATTCAATAGATGTAAATTACATTTGGCTGCTGAATGGAGCCACTCAAGGGCGGTTATATCGCCGTTGTCATCCAGGTTTTCTCCCATATTTCCTACAATTCCTTCAGCTTTACTCTCTCCTTCTCAAAATATATCCCACTATTTATATTACGTATATATGTCATAGATTATATGATCTGTAAGGTAAAGAAGGCCATCATAGTCATCACTTGCGTTGAAATCTGTACAAGAACAGTAAAAAAGGGTTTATCTTGCTCATATAGATATTATGCAAATTGCTAATGTCATATCGTCGCTTACACAATTGAAAGACGGGACACAACGTTTTCTATAATAAATATAGCTAACATAAATTAATGTAATGTTAAAAGTAGGTTAAGTTGCACTCTCGTAAAATTACACATATGAATGTGTTAGGTGTTATGTATCGTGGAAAAATTTGCGTAAAGCCTGAAGTAGTTTAGTACCGTAATTGACATGTTATTACCCCGGGGAATTATTGTTTCAAACCTAATATTTCAGAAAAAGCTAGCATATTGGGAATTATTTCGTCCATGGGGATTTACAGTTTGAAGTCCCATTATTTATCAAAAATACCAGAACAATTCCCCACTGGGGAAATATTGTGTCATGCGATATACACTATGTTCATCAATTACTTTACGGTGTATAGAAAATGTCGTGTCTGCTTTTTTAACTATATAAGCGAGGATATAAGGCTTTGGGAATTACTTAATTATTATTGAAAAAATGTTTTTGTGAATTACAATTACAAGGTCTCTTGCAGATTTGGCCGTTTGCCCGATAGGACTTCTTGACCACGACATATATCTGTACATCTGTATGCATATAAAATATTATGTCTATCTGAACTGCTATATTAATCTACCTTGAACAGATAGTTATTTCAAGCTTTATGTGCACCTTATGCTATAAGAGTGGTATAGCCCCAATATTTATTTAGATATAATATGTATAGATCCTAAACGGAGCCTCCACAGAATGCGGAGGCCGAGAGTTAGCTAAAGGGTCCCAGAAGTCCCACTAACAACATTTTCAACTCTCCATTATGATTACTCGTCCTCTTATACTCTTCTCTACAGATATCTACCAGCTACAGATAGATATCTCATCAATTTACCCTCTCTCTCTCTAACTCATTTATTTGTGAGTCTGTTCTGCTCTCTGGCTGGCTGCCTCTCTTTACAAAGTATACAAATGTCAGCATTAGACTAATAAATGTAACAAAACCATCCTAAATGAGGTAATTATCTTTGACAGAAGTTGTGAGAGCAAATTAATTGATGTCAGTCAGTTAGCGTCTTCAATCACAGCAAAAATTTCACATATTCTTCAGTCAATTACATTTAATTCAATTATGCGCCCTCTAATTTTCCAATACACAGATTCAGATTCACTTAAATTCATCCTAGTCAGTTTAACTACCCTAATACTCTATATGAAGTCTATGAACTGATTAATGTCGCGCAAAATTCGTTTAACTATTTAGGTATACATATTATAAATGAATGTTCTTATTTTGCTTTGGTACTGCATGTACATAGATGTACACGCGTATGCTTATTAGTTTAAAATTATATATTTGCTATATACATTGTCAGTTACTAGTATTTGCAAAGAACCTTTCAATTTCTATATTTACACTAATTAAGTATACTTTACTGAATATTAGCACACAATTATCTATAGCACATCAAGTTCGCAAAATATGCGTTAACAAATACATACAATCAACATATTTAAATCGTATATCCTCTTTAGGTAATTTGCGAAACTGTTACATACTAACATAGATAAGTACAAAACCAAAATGCGCTTCAAAAGACATAAAACACAGTAAGTAATTACTTATTAATTAAGAGAATGTGTAGCAATCTTTTAGCAACATTAACTAACTACACTGGACAATTTTGCACAACACAGTTCAAAAATGGAAATACATTTAAATACGCAATAGGTACTCGGTAACTACATTAATTAGAAATTCTTTTGATGCATTTCTTCAATTTGCACGTACTAATATTTGTTTTTATGTAAGCTATCGTAGGCTTCAGACTAATAATAATCCAAGCGAAATTGGCAAATTGCATTAAATACGTAGAATTTCCCTTAAATATTTTAACACACATTTATTTTCCCTTTAGGACTTCATACAAGGTATTTAGCATCTACATAAGTCATAATTCATAACTAAGGATTGTACTCCTGAGGTACGCGAAGCTAAAAGAGTGCGAACGTGCTATCTGTTTGCAGACTGTCTATACAACATCATCGCGGTTGACTTTTCTGCCCAAAGGAAGCTCAAAGAGGGCAAGGGCAAACCAGCTGGCTACAGTTGAGGTAGCAAACTTTATTTCAGTTTTATTTTACTTACTTTTAGCTCACTTACCTGTCTTGTCTACATACAATGCCTATAATACAGCCATACAGCTAACTATAGCATTATATCTGTATATGAAGGATAATTGTCATTTATTGGCATGCATGTACCATGTATGTACCTGCAGCTGTAGCATAGCACATAGCCTACAGCAGCTACCAAGCAAACCAACTACCGAGCTTAAAAGCTTATCAATTTATACTAACCTGTGCTTTATGAGTCCAAAACTTTACTTACTACGTAATCTAATAACAGCAGCGACAGACTATTTGCACCTACAACCTAAATATTTAAATTGAAACCAAGATACATACAATACACATACGTACATACAGAACTCTATATAATTGTTTTCTCTTAAAATTCTAATGAATTTACAAATCACTTACACACAATAAAATAAAATCAAGCTTACTATATATTTGCAATCAATTTGTATACGACAAAACTATATTTATAAGTAATTTTTCTAAGGCTAGACGCACAATATTAAGAACACGCCGATTTTAATCACATTAAATCTTAAATCGAAAGCTCTACAATTTTATTAGCCCAGTTTAGGCAAGGAATACATTACAGCAGCATCACACGTATACGGAACGGAACATACAATTAAAATAAGTAAGTTTGTACTTAAGTAATTTATTTTTGAAATATAATTAAACCTTTAGTGTGTGCCAGGCCACGGCTATAGCTAAAATTTGGAACAAATACCTCTGATTTTACTTCTTCAGCTCAAACTACACTTAAATTCGCTAAGCTTTCTGCTCTATTTAAAATAGATGCACAATAAGCCTTAGTTGAATTCATTCTCATAGCAAAAATAATTGTTACATAATGAATCTGCACATAGGAATGCACAGATTATTTATTTATTTCTGGGGCATTGATTTTACATACCGGTACTTTTACTAAGTAGTTAAATACATGCATCGCTGTATTATTATAGAGAATGACAAATATGTGCTAAATAATGGAAACAGAAATGTTATTTGTAGCTTTCAAGGAAAGTACATTATTTTGTGGTTTGTATTTGTATGTTAATTGTTAGAACTGCAAGTAATAATTGTGGCATTCTAAGTAGATTAGATTCTGTAGTTTGCAGTTTGTATAAGCATGGGAATGGAACCATGGGCCACAAAATTACCAATAAATCGATATAAAGAATAATGTACATCGATGTATTATACTCTACTACGTAATGATTTTGTGCACGAATATTTGTAGAGCGTGTTAAATGTGTATGTATATGGCTATTGGAAACGAAAGACGCATTTAAGGGCACAACCCCAGAATGGCATTTGTGTAAAAGAATAGTGCAAAAGTAATTATTCTGCTATAATTGTCATATTTTATTTTTCCAGTTATTTTGGAAACTTATAGGAAAAACTGCAAACGCAGAAGCGGGAGAGATGGCTGAAAA
>JAQFYC010000028.1:0-115922 GCA_034694165.1 Tomocerus mixtus | reverse complement strand
GGTATGCATTTGGTACCAGGTTATAAGGGGATCCAAAATGTTGAAATTTTTTCTAAGTCCCAATGGGGGACAATATGGAATAGGTTTATAGGCACATGTAATTTACTCATTGTCCCAAATACTATGCACTACTGGTAGTGATCTACTTTATGTTGTGCATTAGATCAGCCATTCCCAACCCATGTAAGCTTACTTCTTGACAGCAAATACATTACCTCACCGTACCACAAACACAGCAGCTAATACAAATACACGTGTGGCGAATTTGTTGTCAAGAAGTAATCTTACACGCGCTGAGAACCCACGCATTAGATACACGATAAATAAATTATAGATTACAACAAAGTATATTACTAACTTATGTCATTATAAAAATTTGCCCTTTTAGATGTATCATAAACAATTTTACATAAATAGGTAAAGAAGGAAGCGGAAGGTAGACTGCTCATTCTTTTATAGTATTTTGAGTATATTATGTTGTTGGAATCTTACGTACATATGCACCCAACTACATACCTATATCTTCCTACCTTTTATTACTACAGATAAGTTGATAGCAATAATAATAATATAATTTTATTTCTTTTCCGAGACAACTATGCTTGTTTTTCTAAAGATTTTTCCTTTAGTCTTTATTGCTTTCACTTAAAGCCCAAATAACTACTCCATATACTTACTTTTCTTACTACGTCTCCTTGTCAGTGAGTCAATCATTTTATTTAAGAGAAAGTTATACTCATAGAAATACATACATATATACAATATATACGTATACTATATGTTTCATATATAAGGAAGCAGATTGAAAATTATGCCACAAAATATCACGGTATTTTTCTCTGCTAACGTCTCTGATAATGTTAATTCCATTTTTTAAATGAAAATTCTTCATAAATTAGGTACACAGGGAACTATTCCTCTGGCATTAAATATGTGCTATATTTTCGGTTGGGGTTTTTAAAAAAAATCTTTTCATGTTTCTCTTCTCGCTTTTTGTAAAACAACTTAGCTAAGTTGGGAGAAAGTTGTAGAAAGCATATGTAACGCAATGGATTCAGATGCGCTGTTCTGTATGAGAAGTGGTGTATGTTGTAGTTTAGCTACATACTAGGTGATCTCATATATATAAACTAGATGTAATGATAATAATATAACATTGGTTCTGTCTGGTTAAAGATTGAATGTGAGAGAAGCAAGTGGAATTGGGTTGAACAGGAGTAAACAAATTGACTTACATTTCCTGCTCTTCCCCTTCTCTTTCCTTTATCGTCACTCGCTAATTCACATTGACATCACCTTTCTTTTGAACTGCTTCTAAACTTTATACATTGTCACGCTACTCTCAGCGCCTACAGTGCTTGTTCAGCTCACTCACCATCAGTCAGCTCAGCATTACTTCAACTTCCCCGAATCTGTCGGCTCAAGATTCAAACTAGGGAGTTGCCTGAACGCCTGGCGCCGCACGGGCACATGGATAGGCGCCCACGCGCGGAAGTAACTATTTTACTCCAAGTGTACCGCATATATTATGTACTACGTTGTCACTAGGGTACTGCATTGGTCTAATTAAAAGTATAAAAAATATTATATAGTATTATATAATAACCGTGTCATACACTTCTTCAATGAGCTTAAGCTGGTCTATACTCCACAGCATTAACTATAATAGTGTCTTATGCTTTACCTTGTGCCTTGTAGATATTTTATTTAGTATTGTTTTAATACTATTATTACTATAATATGAAATATTTTATGCTGTGCCATGGTGTTTGCTTTGCTACACAGTACATATTTTGGTGAATAAAAAACGTTGCTGTTACATATGTCCACCCGTGGGCGCCTATGGGCCTAAATCGAGAAAATATTAACGGGCATGGGCGAGCACAATTTTGGCAACTAGTGATGGGCGCAGGCGGACAGGGGCGCGCTTTTTTGCGCCCAGGCAACTCCCTAGTTTAAACTCTATCTTCAGTTTTCTCTGATTCCATGTACTGCATGTAACGCAATGTATCAAATCGATTTTTAGCAATTTCCATCTAAGATCTAGGTTTCTTTACTTAATCTGATTTCCTTGTTTCGTTTCTCTTTACATTCTGTCTGCCAACAGGAAGCAAGATAATTGCTAAGGGAATTTTGCCCTATCTCAAGCTCTAAACTCCCATTTTAAATACTCTCAATTCAAATACAAATCTTAAATTTATACAAAGACTACCTCCTACTCAATTCAGATCCCTTTCCCTCTTATCCGAACTATTTTAGCTTCCAAGAATTATGAGCATGCAAACAAATACAAATAGTTTGCAAATACTGCACTTTCAAAACCTGCAGGTACATTTTAGAATAATATTATCATGCAGTAAATTTAGGTATACATAGTTATGCTCTCAAAAATAATTCTCGACATACCGCCCTATCGAAGGCGATTGCATACAAGAGGTTTTAAGCTTGAATATCTGTTGATCTTACTAAATATAGCCTGCATTTACAAGATATGCCACATACTGTGCTTTTAGAGTATTGTTTTAATTGTGAAAATGATAAAGCCACTAGCGTCAATATTTTTAGTTCCAATGCATTTCATAATTGATTTTTATTTTTGTTACCAATAGAATTTACAGTGGTAATTACCAGCAACATAGTACAATGATTTAGATTTTACACATCAACATAGTCCCTTTAAAAAATACGCAAACTAAGACAACTAGGTAATTACCTAATGAATAAAACGAATATTTTCGACTGTTCGAGCCATTTTATTTTCCCCCAGGTATCACATTCTTTATTTAATATTATAGGAGAGCATTTCAGATCTATAATTGCAGGCCCCCTTGGTTAAGAATACTTTAGTTATTTAGTACGGTAGATATAGAATAAATCTACATTTAATAAGTACATACAAAGATCAACAATATATATAACATAGTATATAATTACGACGAACTAAGTGTTATTCAAATTTCTAGAGTTTCCGTCGACCAAACCCAAGATTTATTAGAACCAAAACCATGATTTTTTTATTTATTCACACTATATAATTATAATTTTTATTTATAATTTTTAGCATTTTTAGGCCCATAAAGACTTAATGAATTTATTTATTTTATTAAGCCAAGACGATTCGCAGTCTTCATAATGTTATCTATACCAGTTACCATTTTTATCATATTTATATAAATATTCACACAATTCAGGTAGCTGTTCGTCATAGAAGATCAACGTAATTTAACCACCAACCATAATTTTTTTTATTTTAAATCTATTCGTAATTACTATTACCTTAATCAAATCAAGACAATAAGTATGTAGAAGTGATGGGAACTAAAATCATTGGATTATGGAATCGGTTTATTTTTCCCGACTTGAGGTTTAGTTTAACCCATTTACTATTAGAGACCAGCTCTAAGTTTGATTTCACTACCTACAACTACTGTATTTTACATCAGAAGCCGACGCCGAAAGAAATGCCTTGGCGGCGGCGTTAAAAAATTTATAAATTATCGGCGGCGTCGGCGTGGAAAAATTGTCGGCGAGCGGATATCGTCGCCTTCGACGGCGTTAACGGCAATGCATTAAGTGCCTTACAGCTTCGACGGCGGCGTCAATTTTGCCACGACATACGACGCCACGCCGGCGTCGCCGCGTCGGCGTCGACTCTGTATTACATACATCAAGAATGAAAAACAAGGCCTCCACTTCTGACAACAGCAAAAACATTTAGTAACTTCTTTGGTTTGCATTTTGCACTCTTTGCGCTCCACTATCTCGTGCAAATGTGCGTCCCTTTCCATTATCGTGTCTGTGTCTAGAGTCTAGATTATAGGCGTCAGTATCAAAGAGACTCACAGTATCAAACAATCAGTCTTAGGTTAGGTAAATGATTTGTAAAACAAGATATTAAATAAAACAATCCTATCATGATGAGCACAGGCTAAGACCAGTTTGACATTACATATTGAAAAGTTGTTGAGTGAAGAGTAAATACACCCAAAAGTATGTTCAATCTCACTCCTAGTACTTAAGTAACAATAGCTAAACCTAATAGCAATAGCTAAACTTAACAATTAACATTGAAATTCATTAGGGATTGAACAACGAATATTTCTTTTAACATTCTATGGCAAATTGGACAAATTAAAACATTATATTTTATGTTTACTGGCTAAATAATAATTAATATTAAAAAATGATTTGCTTAAAAAATTTGTTTTACGGGATTATATACTAAGGGCTTTACATTATATTTATCACGAAGATTTTTCCAGCAACAAAGATTGAAATTCGTTTATACATTTGGAAGTTAAATATTAATGCATTTTTAGATGTGTAATGCAACATAAATTGTATACGTCTCAACTTTTCATTTAAAGTTAAACTGATTTTAACCTGCGATCACGCTATTTCTTTGCTTGTGCCTATTTTAAAGAAAATTACGTAAGTATAATATTATATTGTGTAGATATTTAGTTTTTCGTTTTCATACTAATTTAACTATGACTATCCCATAAGTAGAAAACAACAATTGTTTCTGCCCTGTTGTAACTTTTGCATGATTAAGACGCTCTTAGAATATCTACCTAACTAAGATTTATTTGCAATGACATCCTTTGGTTTTCTGAAGGAAAACACAAAGAGAAATTGATTTTGTTTTACTAGCGTACACTATATAAAGCTAGAATAATGTAACGGAGGCAGTACTTACATATTTGCAAGGCAAAATTCCCACATTTTTTTAGAATTTTCCAGAAAAGTGTGAGTATCTACATGTAATTATGTAGTTTTAAGAAGAACAGTCAATAGTTTAGCTTAATCCCATATATTGGATAGTTTATAAAAATTATTTTTAAAGGCTCAATTCCAATTATTTTTATAATTCTAAGGAAAAGGCAGTTTTTGCATTATTTGTTTACCTACCTACAGACAATACTTAATTGTTTAATTTGTCGACAGGGGAAGCACAATATAGTATTATACCATAACTGACATACTGACAAATTGTAATTTTTGTCTTGAAGAACATCTGGAAAATTTGTGTGATAACTACTGTTGTGAATATTATGCATTACATACGACTATTTTATATAGAGAATGATGCTATTCTACTCATTTTAGGAACACCAACCACAATCGTATACCGAACTGGTGTGTACTACGATTTCTAATCCGGGTTAAGGACAAAAATCAGCTAAAGCCGGATTAGTAATTAAAATACCGAACATCTTCCAGAGAGTTGAGTATTTTTTATTAAATGTAGAATTTTTGCTTGATGCATGCCCATAAATTTATCTACTAATTTCCAGTAGGTACATTCCTAATTTGATTCTTTAACATTTTGCTAATGGTATGGACGGATAGACCGTAAATCTACAATATTCGAGTGATAGAAAACTAATACTACTAGGGATTCGTTTATGAAAAGAGGATAGATAAAATTAACCACATTTGGCAATATTTCATTAAAAAGATGCTACAGAATATGAAATAGTTTTTTAGTAAACCTAGTATAATCCTATCATAATAATATGGCAGTATAGTATTCCCAATTTTTCCCATAATTCCACTCCCACGTTAAAAATAAAAATGTTTGCTTACAACAGGTATTGGAACGTTTGAACTTAAAAGAAATAATAATTGGGAGAGGACATTTTTTGAAGACATAAGATTATTTTGGAAGGGAAAAACTATAATATCTAAAGGCTTAGCTACTTCTATACACTTAAAAAATTTGCTTCGTTTCACAAAAAAATTGTTTCACATTTAAAAAGGTTTTCTGGGGTAGACCATAATTGGTGATCACATTTTCAATTATTACTCTTTACTTTAAACAGTGTGTCTTTCTAAATCGTCATTATTATATTGAAAGGTTAGGCTAATTTTTTACATTATTAGTATTTATCTACGGCATTTCCTGTAAATACAAGTAGTCTATAGCAATAGACTAACTTTCCTCTACGCCGACATTTATCTCCAGTAGTATTTGCAATAGGCCGCAATTAAATGAACGCAGAACGTGACCTTAACTCGATTACACAAATAGTACAATAGTAATTATATTAGTATATACCATAATTTATAAATAGAGCGACGGATAATATCCATTATAGATCTTTTCTATCGTTTATGGTTATTAAAATACTAATGACAGGCAATGATACTTCAGATCAGACTTTTGTATACATAAAGGTGGTATGTATCAGTGATGAGCGTTTTCATGGAAAAATGGAAAAATCTTGAACAATGGAGATATTATGGATTTGACAAGGACAACATAACATTATGGAAAATACAGGGAGACCATTTTTTAACAATCCAAATGGAAAAATATTATTAGACATTAATTTACAGCTTCCACCAATATGAAGCTTTAGTATTTTTGATTTGATGTAGTGTATATTTTCCCGAGTGTAATAATAATTTCCATTTTTCCTTCGAAAGCTCATCCCTGGTATGTATCCTTCTTGTCATAGCTCATAATAGACATTAGTATTCATATTTACAATTAGTACTATTTACTTCTAGTTCTATACCCCATAAATATAAGCCTCAGCATCTGAAAAAGAAACTGGTGCCTCTGATCTAGTTCACTATCTGAATTGCAGTCGCAAACTCGCAAATACATTTTAATTTATTCATAATACCAGCCGTAGAATGTGTGAATTAAGAGATTTTGAGAACAATAGGGAGATTCAGATGAATTAGAATATATAACAACCTTTTCCAATGGGTCATTAATTTCAAATAGGATTTAAGTTAGTAGTACTGTTATTAGTCTTGGCAGTTTTGTTTAGGGTTTTGGTGGAGATGGAGTTGGAGCGTCTTAAAGATGAAAACAAGTTACTCACTGCTCTACTTGTTTTTGACTTTTTCTTGTGTGGAATATTGTTTTCACTAAGGGAATCCGTTTGAGCACTTGTCGCTTCTTCTTGTCGATTTTTACCTTTGCTTGGTTTAATTCCATCGTTTCTGCGAACGAATTTAGAGATCGCTTTCCAAAATCCAACTTTACCCGAAGGTGCACTTATACTAGGACTGCGTTTGATTTTTTGTTGAATATTATTTGTGGTACTTTTGGATAAATCCCCATCTTGTACAGATACGCAATTGATGTTCGCTTTAGGGACCTTTATTAAATCAGGCTCTTCTTTTGAAATTCGTTGACGCTTACTTTCCTGTTCACATTATTGACACCCACCATTTATAAATGTCTTTCAATTAATTCGACATATACATATCATACAAAGAATTTAAAAAAGATTTTGAAAAGTTGAGATTCAGAATGTAAAGGCCAGAATTCCACTCTTAAAACGTGTAAGCTTCACACAAATAATACGGGATGCAATATTTACGTATTAGCAAAAAAACTAACTCAGCAATGCAAAATTTTAAGTATGCATATCACCATACAGCGTGAAAAGCGAAATAAAAACTCCCGATATGCAAAACACATCAAAATATAACTGGTGCATAATGTTAAAAATTGGAAGACAATCATTTATATCTAAAATATGTGCAATCTGTATTCTTTACATTTATATATAATATATAGGTGATGTACTGTTTATATTTTGATAAACTAATGTCTAATATTGATGAACAGAAAATGAAAAATGTAGGAAACACATAGTGGGTAGGTAATAAATGAATCCACAACCTTAATTGAATTGTCACAAGAATTTTATTAAGCAGGATAAAATTGGTATTTTGAATCTCGATATATAAACATTTTACAATAGTGTAGGACTCGTAAATGGAAAACAGTGCAAAGCGATTTAGTAATCTCATTTTAAAACAATGCATGCATATAATTATTGGCTAAAATATTGGCTGATTTGGTAATTACAATTATAAAATAAATATTATCATGCATCTAAGCAATTAATTATACAATAAGCCCTGTTGGAAGTGTTCATGTCGAATGAGACTGAGACGTGTAAGATTTCCTGGCGTATTTATTTGCTTTATGGAATTCCTCATCAGCATTTTGACGTATCAGCTTTGTTTGTGAACGGTGTTTTTGTGATTTCTGTGTCAGTCAGTATTATCAGTAGGAGAATGTGCTTGTATTACTAGGTAAATTATTTTCAATTCATAAATTGATTTGTGTATTACGTATCATTGCGAACTTATTACATCATAGGTGTGGCATTTATTTAAACACAATGTTAAAATTTTAAACAAATAAATCGTGGACGAAACATTCGCCAAAAGGTTTAGGATTTCGGAGTGACAACGAAAAATTGAATTATGTATTGGCTGTCCAATTTCATTACCTTGTGTCTAAAGGGTTCAAAAGTATGTAACAATTTAAAATTAATTAGTAACAAACCAAAAACTTTATACTCAAGTATATTAAAGGGCCTCAGATTGCCAATACTAGGGTCACATTATTTGATATAATCTTAATACGTGCAAACTATTGTAAGCAAAGATGATCTGCTTAGCATGTAATTAACATTAAAAGATAAAAATGAATTTTCCTACAAAAAACATCATATCTGTAATAAATTCAATATATATAGCTTGGGCCTGATGGCCTTATAATAGTAATTTTCTCCGAAACCCAAACCTTTATTTTAGCGAATGTCAATTATGCATACAGAATACTATATAACATCATTCGCTATTTCAAACTTTATAATCACATTATATTATGTGTGTGAGGATCTACACATCATTAATTGTAGACTATGTTCATTCAAAACTAAAAATAACGCAGAGCCCAAAAACCATGCACCAGGAACCCAAAACCTTTTAACTCTAATCACACCTACGAAAATAAAGTCCCATTTTCCGTAACAGTTTTTATATTCCCGTAAATTTCGAGGCAAAGTTTTACAGTGCTTAATAAATGTACTTAGCGTTAATTGGTAAGTCGTGGTCAACCAAAAGTTAATTGCAGTTTACTAAAATTGTCAAATATAATTTCAAGAATAATATAGGAATGGAATAGTTTTAATATTGGAATGAACTTCGAAAGTGGAATGTAGGACTACAGACTTATACTTTTTTCAATATCATTGCCCAATAAAGGACCAATAGATAGAAAAATTGTTGTTTGACTTCAATTAAGGTACAATAAGTACTAATTATTAGATGACTGTAATCCTTCTAACAGCTAAATAAATATTGGTAGGCAAAAAACTCAGAAAACCATTTATTTATGTTGTAGTATAATGTTTACAGGGAGGATTTGAGATTAAAGGAAAGTTCTTTCTGGAATAAGACAGCGTGCATTTCGATTCAGCTATAAAAGTATTGTTGAGCCAAATAGTTCATAATGCTTGACTTAACAGTGAAAAATAAATTCAGGCTGCTTGGGAAAGAAAAATAAGGCAAAAGTGCAAAAAAGGAGAAGACAAGACGTTTGCTTTCGAGGGGCATCAGCAGAAAACAGAAGGATAAGAACGAATTAGGACCCTACCTCGGATTTAGAATTGTCCACGCTGTTTGAGGAAAGGGGCATTCTTTGAATAACTTTCCGAACCTCCTCAGATTCCTTAGAATCGGATTCAGCCCCAGAGGACACTCCATGTGAATTATAATTGAGGGACCTCCCAAAATGACCATTCCTTAACAAATAAATATTAAACAATGAATAATTTCTAATTATTAAGACATCAAAAGCAATTGATTTTTTATGTGCCACTGAGTCCAGTAGACGTAAATAAATTCTTCTAGACAACTGTCATCTAATATTTTCTTAATTTAAATTCTTTCTTAAATCTTAAATTATATTTTCATTATACCTATATTCAATAAATATTCGTCAAATCTATAAAATATATATATCTATATTCACTATTATTTTCAAAATTAATCGTGAATAGAATCATCAGTTAATATAATCCCATTATATATACAACCCATAACTAATTATAATAGTTACTGGCCTTCCAAGTCTACTGATGATTTAGGTGGTACGGTGGTCGCAGACAGATAGTTTAGATTTATAACTTACTTATGGAAAGGGAATGCATGTATAGCACTTAATACATATTGTTGAAAATAAATATTCATAATTCATAATGCAAAAAAAAATTGGAATTGGAAGTGTACATTCTCGCATTGCAACTTGCTGTTTTGTGAATTTAAATAATAATATATGTAGGATACCCTTTTCAATATGCATATTGCGTACGTATCGATATACACTACACTTATTAGCTAAGGAAGGAGAAGTATAGGTGCCAAAAAATCGTCTAAAATAGAAGGAAGATTTATCGCGTCGTTAAACTATTTACTACCGCTATATTATTGTATTTACCAGTTTGGAACTACATACTACATAGGCTATTTTTCTACGACAAACGCTTCAAATCAGGTACTACGACTTTAGTCTTGAATCTTGAAGGTAAAACATGAGGATATTATTTACAGGGCTATTAAATCTATTTACATTCACCTAAATGATACTCAACATAATATGGTTGTCCACAGTTCCTATTGTATTATGACATTGCATTGCAAGTCAGTACTGTATCCATAAATTGGGATAATAATGTTAATATTGAGAAGTTTTTTTGTGTTTTGCTTTTTTACTATAAACTCGAAATATATTAAATATATATTACTAATTTTGTTTCAGTCACAAAACGGAAAGACGATATTATACAATTTACACAATTGTAATCGTGTAAAAATATTAATAAACTAACTACACCAAAACGTACTAAATAAACTAACTGGCAATTAATGAGATGTGTTAATGCTATGATATTTAAAGCCTATGATTGCGATAAAAACATTATACTCCACAAGTACAGCTACAATACCAGCATAATGTGTGAAAACGTGTTCGCCGAACCTTAGAGCTTCCAGAGTGTCCAGCCAGAGTCCAGAGACATGAACAATTTCACAAGTTACAATTTATGTCTTTTTTTTTGAAATCAAGATTTACAACTTTTAAAGTCTGTATTGCTTGCATATAAAAAGGTTCGACGGACGGGTTTTCACACACAGCCTGGCTAGTACATTACAAATGTAAATGTAGTACCGGGGAACAAATTAAAAAATACTACTAATGTGGTAGTATCTCATTTATAGTCATTCTGCAGCCTACAACTACATTAAAAATAGTTGACTCAGTAAAAGTCACAGAAAACGAAACATCTTAATTTGATTAGTGATCTATCTAATGTAGTATTTATGTTAAATCATTCTTGCTATAAATTTGACATTTGAATTGTCAAAGTGTGTTTTCTGGGTATATAGAGAGGAAGCAATTGAATGTGTCATTGTCAACTAGGTATTTATAATAGTATTGTTACCTATTTATGTGTGGGGGATCTGAGGAAAGGAATCTATCTTTGCGCTTAGGAAATTGTGAGATAAAATGAGTGCGTGTGGATCTAATAATTAGTTTTCATGCGACATCATTCGAAGGCGTTTCTCCATACTGCTATGCTGAAAACTTGCGCTGGCACACTTCCTTAGTGGATAACTGTAGGTTTTTACTGATTCTAACCTGTGGTCAGTTCGAATGCCAAATGTGACTCGTCGATCTCGGGCACTGGTCATCTCAGAGCTATCCAATGTAACATCATCCTCTCCAGTGGAGGACTCCTTACTGGACTCCCGGCTAGCTCCGCGCTCTTTCAGACTCAGCATGCTTGACACTGATTTCGACCTCATTATAGGCAAATGAAGGTTCGACACTGGAGCAGAAACTGTGTAGTACAAGGGCAATGGAATTCATTACTTTCTGCATTTTACCATCTCCAAATAAACTATTCTAAGACCTTATAGTAATTAATAATTGTTTTATATAATCCATTGTTCGTTCGTAAAATATCTATGTTAAACAAATACAAAATAATATCGCTATTTCGTAAAGTCATTTTGTAACCCTTCGATAGGAAACAAACATTATGCTTAAAATTTAATTCTAAGTAATTAGTTCAATTTAGTTGAGACTGATTAGGTAGAAGGACAATTGCATTTGGGGTCTAATATGGATATTGTATTGTATTTTTAATTCTTTTAAAACATATTTTAAAATATTATGCTTTTGGGTACACAAGTTGGACAGATTATGGGATCCGGCAAATCCGAAAAATTTAGCCTATCATCGTTAAATGAAGGACCCAATCTCTGCCATATATTACAAGTGTTAATAATGGCCAAAGAAATATAAATAGTAATACGTATTAGATTAGGTAGCGATATTTTCTTTTGTATTTTACACCATATCCAGCACCAATTACTTTTGGTACTTATTCAATTTCCAAATTAATTCAGTTTGGTGTCATAACTCTAATATTTCCTGGAGACGGATGGCCTTCCTACCTCTACGGGTTCCTATCTACTTACGTTAAAACGAATTTGCCAACAAAAATCGCAGTGGGTACAGTACAATTAGTTGAAATTGTTAGATATATGTAAAGGTACTGTAGTTTTCCGGCAATTAAGTGTGTATTTTGTGTAAACCAGTAGTATTTTTGCCATATTAGGAATTAGCTTGGATTTGTAACTGCTTTTGCAGGTAGTAAAATACGTACACAAAATGCGTTGATACAATTAAAGCAGAATATTGAGAAGCATATAAAGACAAAAGGGGATTAATGGATACATAGAATAATTTAATTATTCGAGACAAACAATTCGTGCAAAATACGAGAAGCCTACGAAGAACATTATAGAAAATATTAAGAAACAATTATTACGAAGATTAACAAATAGTTAGATAGAACAAAGACAGAAAAAGTACAATAGCACAATATGTTACCTGAATCTTCAGAGGCAGTTTCCACGTCGATAGAAGTGTTAATTGAATTATTGGCCCAATGCCCCGCTACTGAATTTTTATCTTTAATGCCGGGATTATCAGTAGCGGTGCCGGGATTTCGGGAACTCGAACCATGGGAAGTGCTTGAGGAGCCAGTACCGAAACCATTGCCACTGCAGTGATTGCCCCCAAAGCTTTGCCCACCACTTGAATACGATGACATATCACAAGCTGATTGCTGATAGTTACAAAGACGAGAAGGAGCAGAATATTGAGGAGGATTTAGAGGTCCGGGAAACATCAAGTACGTAGAAGAGCTCACTAGTTTATGAACTTTTAAATACAAATAACACCAATGCCATCATACAAAATTAATTCACTGATATTTAACAGTGGAGGTGAGACCGATTCGATTTGGCTTCCTTTTCATCTATCAAGCTCCTAATATTTTAATAAAAGCATATTTTTAACTTACGATTACTACTCGTTATCCTAACTCTAATCAAAATCCTTGCAACTATTGGATGTAATGCCAAGCTTTAATTTCTGTATAAGAGAAGGACAGTTTGCGAAACGAAAATGCATCCTCTCAATTCAAAAAATAATTTTAACCTGTTGCTAGAAATGTTGTAAATACTTACATACGTGTCATAACACAATTACGGAAGGGAAGGTATACAAATTTGTTGCATGGACCTTTACGAGGGGTAGGCTAACTAAAATTATGACTACATGAAGTGTAAAGCAACAGAGAATAACAACTAACGATTAACGATAATAGAATTTTTAAAGCACGAACGAAGCTAGTAATAGTATATTCAATATTCACAGTTGCGAGCCTACCTAAATATAAATTCGATTAAAAAGATATTAATGTGCACTTAAAAATGCACCTCATTTATCTATTTAAAAAATAATTTATTAAATGAACACTGTTTATTGATTTAAAAAGTACTATGCTGTTACAAAAATATAATAAGCTACCTATTAACAAATAGCTAACCCAATTTCAAAGTTAGCAACAGTTTTACCAAAAGTTTTCCAAATTAAATTTTTCGACAAATCAAATTACGCAATAGTTTAGCTATACTACAAATAGACATTCCGAAATACTAAAAATTTAGTTCATTTTATATTTTATTTTCTGACATCAAAATTTTAATGTTTTCAACAGAATGATACATTTACTTAATGTTAATTAAAGAGACAAATTCATTAAAGCAACTTAAGTAGCTTATGATTATTACATACTTAACATATTTTATACTTTTCATTAATGTTTATAGACGAATAGGACACCTATGTAATTTATTTTTATTCTATTAAAAATCACTAAAGAAATGTCTAGAAAATACACTTTTTAATAATTTCGTTAGGCTTTCATCCGTTAGGTATGGATAGGTACTGAGGTGCTAAATACTATATATCTCACTATAATATACCAATTCCAAACAACATTACGGTCCCACCTCCACAATTAATATATATATCACATTGCGATTCGAATTTTTCTACAGTTAAGATATTTGGTGAGTAATTTAGGGTAATCTGATGATAAATTTTTTTGTTAATACTAAACAGGTATATAATCAATAATTCTGTAGTTAACCACATAAATAAATACAGAAACCAAATTGAATTCAAATTTTAAAAAACGTGTGGATTGCCTATGTGGAAAATTTAAAAGTTAATTAAAAGTTCAAATGGGTAGCAAAAAAATAAGAAAAACATGTTTACAACCTTACAAAAGGTAGTTAGTCGGTTTACATGTCGTTAGTGTGCGTGAAATTTTATGTTAATAGTGGACAATGTAACAAACCAGTGATAAAGCTAAAAAAAATAAAACTTGGGCATGGTGTTTCAAATATGCAAAGAGGTGTGTTGTGTAGCCCAATTCAGCAAAGTAAAGTGGGGAAACAATTTACAAGAGTCATTTATCACTCACCGACTGTGAAGTTCTCTATTTGGTGGTGAGCATAGGTAAAGCTTTTTGTCTACAAATGGCGTTACATGGGAAATTAACAAATACAAATTAAGGAATAAACAACTATAACTTATAAAAGAAAGTACGGCAAGTCTAGATGGTCATATTTACGAGATTTTCGGTGGCATTGGTCACAATCTCTAAAAAATGGTTTACTTTGAGGTGTCAGGAAATAATAAAAATTAGCAAAGAACCCGTACAATAAGCGCCGCCCAAGCATGTATGCTTAACACTTACACAATGTCGCAAATTAATTATTCCGCTATGCAAGATGCAACACACTCTGACACAATTTTTCGTACTTTAATGCTCAGCCAATATCCATTGTAAATCTCAACTCTAATGTCTCTTAGTATTCTTTCTGTCCTAAAACTGCAAAGTTAACTACCGTGATGTTATATTACTGATGGGGAAATACAATTGACAAAAAAACTACCTTCTAATAGCGAAAGTTAATGTTTCGGAAAAACATCTGATCACAATAACAGTTCAGCATTAATCTATTATTAAATTTAATTATATACAAAGCTCTCTCCCCAACTGATTCAATTTCTGGAAATAATACCCATACCAGCAAATCTAGACGACTACAATGCTTAACTACGGTATACGCATAAAAAACCAAACGGAAAGGGTTCCCTTCTTAACATTGGACATGATGGACAAATCTTTACTCGCCTTTAGAGAGCAATTTTCTCCTCTGCTGACAAAATATTAATTGTAATCCTAAACATGTAAAGTGTAAAGTACGATTATTTACGACAGGATAGGGGCAAAACAAAAGTGGTAGCAAGAATAATTGCAATTACTCTTGTAAACTTAAATACTACGTTTTCCTCCCAATTTAAATGGTGTATACGCTGCTCAAAACTTAATCTATGAACCGTGCATCAAACCATATTTTAATTAAGGGACCCAAAGTTAGAGGCACTATCAGGAAAATATTACCTATTATTTTATGGAGTATTTTGTAAATTATTTTGTACTTCAAATATGAAAGTTAGTACCTACTTTTGAACGTGTTTGTTAAAAATAATAGCGTCCATTCAATATTCGGCATATTATAATTTATGAGTATCACATAAGAGTTTAAAAATACATACATTCATCAATCACATAGTAAGTATGCAGTAAAAGTGTGAAACGTAAACATATTTATGTAACTTTTGATGTATTGATTTTAAAGGTACTCCATTAGTATAAGTAATAACAATATCAATGTATTCAAAAGGTCACTTAATGCCACAGTTTGACTGTACTGTTATATCGGGTTTACATTTTGGTTTTAGTATGACTCGACGAGGCGTAAAATAAAACCAAGCATTGTGACACAGTAAAACTGATATATACTTATAGCAATTAAATTCCATTGGCTTGGAATGCATAGCCCCACGACATAAACAATATTTAATACGGCAAGTATTTTTATCCTATTAAAGGAAGCATCTTGACTAAAAATAGATTAGAATATCTTGGCTTTCTCAAAAATATTCATATACGTTATGTTATGGGTACAATAATAAGAACACTTGTTATTTTAACATCCACTTAAGACACTTGAGTGGATTATAAATAAGTTGTAATTATTTTTTCATTTACACATAATATTTTGTGGATACGTACATATACAAGCATTCAAAACTCTGCTCAAGTCATTTTGTGTTGCATATATTACGTATTCGTAAATTGTTAAATTGAAAAGAAAATGTAAAAAGAATATATTATACATAATTATAGCTGGGTATTCGTAATACAGTCGGAAAATACTAAAAGATATACTAACTGCCGGTAGGAATGTAATTTAATATTTTGTTTTGAACTTATTCAAGAAATGCACTACTATTACTCGCCTCGCCAACTTTCAAACTTTTGCCATTTTAACAGCATTAATTGGCAATTAGTTCTAATAGGGGGTTATGCATTTTTTGCCAACAATCTCATGTAATTGAAAACTGGCTACATCTACGACACAACAACTGCACAGACAACTGTTTTGGAGCAAAATACTTACATAAATACGTAACAACACAAACAGTGCAGTGCAATAGAGCTACGCATTTGAATTAACACTGGTATTTGACCACCTGGTTGGTAATATATATGAGTAAGGTTTACTATTGGCAAAATCAATAAAAATATTTGGTAAGTTTTAGTTCAGATATTAATGTAAAATAAAATAAAATACGAGAGGGCATTTTAAGGGATGTAAAAGAAACCAGAATTTATGGCAAATTGCAACTCACTTTCATTGCACACAAAGCAATATCATATATTTACTTTATAAATAATGGATAAGGACCTACTAAGTGGTTTTATATACTTTTAGTGGGGAGAATATTTCACTTAATAATTTAGAAAAACATCAGACTAAATGTGAGCTTATGTCACTATCAAATATGGACATCAAAGTATATATACAGGCAAGATATTACTACAGTTTCTTGAGATATTTGAGTTGAGTGGAAGATTACAGTACATATAGTAGTTATAGAAGGTCGTTAGTCAAATTGGTGGCGAAGGACAAGTTTGTGCCTACCTGCAGATGGACAATAAATAGAACTCGCACCATCGTCATCGATATCATCTTGACTGTTGCTTATCACCGACCCAGGACCTAGACCACAAAGCAAAGTATTAATTATGTTCCAGGACGATGCATTTATTTATCTTCTTGAGCTTATAAAACTATAAAACACATTTATGATGTTTACTGGCAACTCAAATGGTTCTTTTTGTACATTATTGTCATCATAAAACAAGATGTACTATGGAGAAATCTTTAAAACGGCTAGACGATTTTATAACTAATCTTTGCTAAAAATAAATTGCAATAAGTTACGTATGAAAAAATGTTATAAAACGGTTAAGCGATTTAAGCCTTTTATAGCCTCTTAATCAGGCAAAATATTAATTATAGCTATGTATGTTAATCATATTTGTATACATTTATCTCTGATGTTGATGCTGATTGTTTTTTTCTTGCATAATGTTTGTTAGATCAACTTGCTACTGGTGACTAATGTGAGTTGTGGTTCCATATAGACCAGTGAATCTACATGTGACATTTGTGGTGACATGATATACACTACAAAGTGGACGTACCGACATAAGATGGCGGCTTGCCGATTCCCCTTAAGTGATTTTCCAAGAATGGCAAACCAGGATTATTCATTATAGAACAGTTCGCTAACAATTCTATCTGCTTCCATCGATTCATTCGCTCTTGTAATTCATGCGTAATTTCAGTTAATGCTGTTCTGTAATACGAAATAAAAATATTATGTAAGTTGATTTTGTGCATACATGCAATTAGGCAATAGTCAACAAAACTATACGTGACTATGTTTAAATTAAACTAACTTCTTAAATACAATCTGATGGATACAAAAATTTAAACAAAAAGATAATAGCATAGTATTATACCATAATAATATATTTTTAAGTATTTATAACAGAACAGACCAATTTTGTAATAAAAATGATCCAAATATTAATACATGCTAAAACATTCAAAAGGCTGAGAGAGAGCCATTAAACTCAATGATAATAACGTAGATAGTTCGCATACTATAGTATTTATTTTTAGAATTGAGGATAATAAACATATTAAATCATTGAACATCTTACATACAATGAAGACAAAATTGCGATTTTATGGCAATAAGTTCAATTCCAGAAGTAATGCATAAAATTCTGTCCTACCATCAATTGAAAATGAAATAAATCTATCAAGCTAAGAGATGGTACCTTGCTTCAAGTATAGCCTTGTCCACGTCGTCAATCGAGCGACCATGGGTTGAGACGAAAGCTCCCATCAGACTTGAGCGCTTTTTCTTCAGTTTGTCACACTGGCAAATACAATATATAATAATGAAATGATATAAAATGAGGAACCCTCCACATTTTTATACGAGAGTATCACAATCCTGGCCTTCCTTATATTACCATTAAACCTTAACCTCTTTAAATCAAACGTGATCTCTTTGAAAATAAGATTGCGGGGATTAGTTCAGCTTTACGAATTTGGTTTTGAAGTACCAATTATAATACAGCAATAATAAACTATAGTACGATATAATGTAAACACAAATACATTTTATGCAAAATGCATTTCAGAAAAGGACAACGTAACTCACCGCATCTTTTGCTTGTTTCAGTTGTTTTTCAGCTGAAGCTTTCTTTTTATTGTAGGATTTGAGCTCCAGCTCGTAAGTGAGTTGCAGCCATTGCTGTAGGGCAGGAGGGGGAACCCAACATTTATCTTGTAATTCGACTTCAGCGCGTTGCAACTCATTCCGGAGCACCTAATCATGAATAAAATAATTAGTGACCAAAGCCACTCACTTATTGAATGTCCAGTTCAAGCTATTATTTATGGCTATTACAAAAATTTCGTCTTCTAACTCTTCGCACCAATTAGGCGGCATAACTTCGTCGACATTTTCTACCTCCCTTAAATCTGAACGTGAACACCTCGATATTGAACCTTTGGTACTCATCAATATGGATTATTGATAATAAAACTTTTACAGCAGATTGAAAAAAGAAAACTTTGAAAACCAAACAAACACTCCATGGAAGTTTCACTTAACTGCAGAGACACACAATATACTGAAGTTTAGCAGCAGACTAATTTGCAAATAGGTACGCTTTGCTTTTTATATACTCTTGGAATAGGACAACATCGTGATATTGGTTAAATTCATTACATTCTTTTTGAATACATTTTCTGCTTTAACTAGATTGGATACCATAAAATCACTGCAGTTGAATTTGTGAACACTTTGACTAATTCCTTCATTTTATTTCATACAACGTTTGTCAAACTTGAAGGTAAGATACTATGGACTGAATATATTTGTCTTTATGTCCCAGTCTGTACTAGCGCATTATAAATCGTGCAAGACTAGCTCAAATAAATTGGTAGATTTATATAATTTCTTACCATAACTTCTTCTCTAAGTCTAGTCAGTTCATCCATAGCGGTTTCATCATCTATACTAGTTCTACTAAGCACCGCCTGTTGTTCCCTCATTTCCTGATCCGTCTTCTCTTTTTCCATTTTCCACTCTTTCTGAAATTATATGGTAATTATGCATTCAATATTCAACATAGGAAAACATGGTAATCGACAAATAAACAAAATAAAGCAAATCACAAAGATGCAAACCTGCAAGTCGACGAGAGCCTGCTCAGCCTTGGACAATTCGGCCATATCTTTCATCATCCTTGTAAGGTCCTGTTGCGAAATCTTATATCGATTATAAACCAAATAGCAGACAGTTACTGCTACAGCAAGAAGGCTTATGAGGATAGCATCCTTAGTACTATTATAGTTATCTGTTTTCAAATGAATAATTAATTGGACATTGATTTATGAGTAAGGTGACTAAAGATCTGAGAAATTGAAAGGAATATCTTGTAATACCTTTAGGCGACCCGAATAGAACAACATCCTGTGCTTTCAGTGCAATCTTTTGCTTATGAATTAAATCTTTAATACCTATGGTAGCACTGAGTAAATTCTGATGATTCACTGCCAGTCTGAAATTAATATTCATATTTATCAATATCAATGCGCAATTACATCAACTAATTAATCAGTTTTACAAAAGCTAAATTTAAATAATGTCAACTATGCTTAGTTTTATTGCGTACATACAACGCAAAATATTGCTAGTTAAGTATGTAGTATGTGCGAACACGGCCATTACCTTGGAAGATACGTTCCATTTATGTGAAGTTGTAAGAATTTTTCTTTATATTGCGGAAGACCAACAAAAAGGCTTAACCACTCCACGGTTTGTTCAGAAGTCCAATTGTGTACTTCTGATTTCACCCACGTTTCCCATAACTCCTTCACTGACACTTGGTTGTCGTCGTTAATGTGAAACGCTTTTTGTCTTTTTTCGTAGTCTCTTTCGTATTTTAATTCTTCTCGCAGAAACTACAGGAAAAATAGACATTGAATTAAAGTATATTCCACAATTGATAGCTTCAAAAATTTAATCAACTAACAAGGAAACATTTTTCGATGGAGCTCGGAGACAGAAATCTCGCACCGTCTCTGACTAATTTGGACATGCTGATTCCGAATCTGGAGTCAATTTGCTGTCAAAATAATTAATTCTCCAAATATTAGGCTAAGACGTTCTAGAGAATAGAGTACTCGCTGAACATATGCATAGAAAAAGACAGCGGATTACATAGGCAGTAAGCAAGGCAGGTGCCTCACACGTTCATTTTTATCTGCGGTTTTTATTTCGAAATTTGAAATCTCACTTTTGAAAAACCATTGAATAAATTGAACGTATGAGGTCTGACTTGCTTACTGCTTATAATCCACTTTTTTCTCTATGCATCATATGTTCATGCGAGCGGGTACTCTATTTTCCAGAACCACTTGACTTCAGATTCAGATTCAGAATCAGCATTTCCGAATTAGTCGGAGAGGTTATATGCGATTTCTGCCTCCGAGCTCCATCGGTAAACGTTCCCTCGTAATTAAAAATCAAAATTTCGCTTTCTCTTCTTCCGTCCCTCCATAGTTTTATAATAGAGAGGAGATTAATAGAAATGAAATACACTCAGCCATAATAAGTATTGCAAACCAATATATTTCAATATTTTATCTGGTTAGTTCATTAATATTAACACAATTAATATGAATGGTCTATTACAGTATTATACTGTCTAATTTGTCTATTTTGTCTAATTTGTCTATACTGTCTAAGTAGAAAAACTCACTTATTAGCATAAGGTTTCCAAAAATAAAATGTAATTACAAGTTAACAATTTGTAAAATGAAAACCATATTTTCACCCGAACACAAGCTTAAAAGTTCTTATTTATAGTAATTCCTTGGACATTTTAAATGAACGAGTAGATCATAGCATCTATGGTTAAACCAAATCGAAACCATAATGGTTTCGATTTAACATAATTATTATCTTAAAAAATGATAGGTAAGTATTAGTACCGTAATTCAATCAGTCACAGCATGGCGTTACTGTTACTGCTTTAATGCAGTAGGAAATTTACGATACCAAGTATTTATGTACGTAAATTAAGAATTGTGGAGCTATGATTTTATAAGCTTTTAAGTAAGCACATGTCTACATTCCTTCTACCCTGCTGTGTTTAATTATTTAACTTTAACCATTGTTTAAAAATGTTGGGACAAAAGAGATAGAAATTGTTAGATATTTAACTAATATAAAATAACTTGGATCATTGAAATAAATTAAAGTACCCAAATTAAAAATATATTATCAAACAGTCGTGTGCTAAATAGTGGCGTTATTACACTAGATGTAAATGGACCTCAAAGCGTTGCCAATTATTTTGCAAATTAGAATAACTAAGATATTTGACATGGGTCAATGTTTGACGAACTATTCCATTATACCCAGTCTCAGTGGGATAACTAGCATTTCTGTACATCTTAATTGGGAAGATAATTATTTGGGGAAAACGACGAAAATTCTTAAATTGAATTTAAGTCACTCATTCTAAGCCCTGAGTAATTAATCTACCAAGCATTGCAAGAAGAACATAAAACAGAGAAGTAAGTACTGTACTTATGTAGTTCAAGTTCGGATGAAGTAAATGGAATGTAAGATCATGCAGAATGACTATAACTACTATATAGCTGTGGTATGCGGCATATAATTACATATATTTTCATTTTATTCTCTATTTTGTATTCCTTTCGAGCGTACATTAGTTAGGTACGTACTGTTTCTAATCACAATATACTACAACTACAACTGTATACAAACAAGTTAGCTGCTAGTCACTCTAACTCCAACATTGCGACTTGCCAGTGAAGAAGAATATTGAAATCAGAAACTACGTGAACTGCAATAAATGATCATTGCAAAGATTGGCTACGGCCCAGAATAGAATTACTATGCAATGCCATCGCGTTTGAACTAAACACGACAAATACTTATACACTCAATATTCTTAGCAGGAAGTAAGCTCACGAACTATCAGACAAGTAACGAAAGAAGTCGGGTAGCAAAAATCCAAGGAAACTTTTCCACATTCATAAGAAACCCATTCTTTTGTAGGGAGAGAGAGAGAGCTATGAATGACTACAATTTTTATTTTTATTGACAAGAACGCGTGCATTGTTCTTAAGTAAGTGTATGGCTGACCAAAATATTTGTTCTAACAAACATGAATTCTTTTACTTGCCTCATCCGACTCATCCAAATCAATGTTTCCATTTTTATCGTCATCCAGCTGACGATGAAGAGTTCGAATAGCTTCTAACGCAAGTCTTTCGTTTCCTTCGGGTAGGCTGCACCATGCTTCTCCTCCAATACATATATCTAAAAAGTGGAGTACACAACAATTGATGAATTACATATATTTAGGACAGCAATTTTCTAGCTATTTGTTAGTACAACTTGTAAACGAAGCAATACTCTTCATCGTAATTGCTGAAGGTTGTCAGAATAAAACCCAAACGACAGTTGCCAAAATAATTCCATGCATTTAACTAGGAGTCTATACCAGTTTTACTTTTAGACAGTATGTAGACACACAAGCAAATCCACTAAACTAGTAAAACTATTTACTTAATAAAGTTATATATCAATGTATATACGATGTATATATACTAATTGTGTATGGGTATTTGGGTATAGCTTATATGGTAGGATACAAAATCTACATATATGTAGGATTCATTATTATGGCTCTCCAAACAAATACAAAACTGCATGCGGGCATCCTTACTGTACATAAATTTTTGTTTTTTAGGGTAATTGTTTGTAAGATATAGGAAAAGTAACTAGCTTTACAAGCCTCAATGTGACACACAATGGCTATTATTACTGTTTTAAAGTTTTCCTTTATCTTCACAATTGCAAAGCACAAATGCCAAACACCATCCAAATCCAAACTGTAGGAAAGGGGTGTTATTTATTTAATCTAGAGTTAAGGATCGTTGCTACAATTGTATGCAGTCTGAGCATCATTTATTTTTTGCTTTTTGTAGGAAACTGTATTGTTTAAGGACAGAATCATTTTACTTTATTTTGCAGCTACATAATTCACAGGAAATGCTTTCAAAATTATTACATTTTCATGGGGTCAGAATAATTCCCCTTATTATTATTAATGTCATTATTGTTACCTAGCATATGTACATATTATACTAAACTTTGTCAGAGAGCCTACAATCCAATGTAATCTGAAAGACGTGTATCTTGTTAATAAATATGTAGTATTATTCGCTTTTTCAATGTTTCCTTGGCATTATAATGTGGAACAATTATTTATATTATATACTACCATTTCTGCCCTTTACTACATCTTTGCCTTCTTTGCTATTAAATCCTGCATTCCACGAATGATCAGGCATTTTGCAAGTGCCTTTGTAAAAATAATGTTACACAACGCTAAAGCAACACCGTGTTGTTATATCCCCACAATCCCCAGTACTAGTAAGTATTGTAAATCTTGATATATCAATACAGCCTACAAAAAGATAGTTTTTATGGGTTTGGGAATTAAAAAATTAAACAAAAACGGTTGGATTTCAATGTAGTCTATTTTCGTACAAACAATATAATCTACTGCATATATATCTACATCAAATAATTCCGCAAATATAAAATATTAACATGGGTAAATTGATAGTTATGAAAAATAATAATACAAAGGGCAATTAAATAGTATTCTTGTTCAGGTATATATCATTCACTATTTAATTTTTTGACTTCCGTAACATACAATCAACCCCATTCAAGAAATAGCAAATAATAAAAATAGTTTGACAAAAGTCAGCTCGACATTGACTATTCCTATTTCTTAACATATAGCCTCCCATAAGGTTATCCTCTTAGAACGTAACCCATACCCAAACTTTAGTACCTTATGTTCATAATTGCATTTCATATTATTTAGTGAGGATTGTAAGAAGAATGATCTTTAAAAATAAATTGCAATAAATGCATCAGTTTTTCCGAAAATTTTGTTTGACTTATAAATATATACGATAAAAATTACTTAATCAGGTCTGATCAACGTTCGTAATAAGAATAACATTCATAACTATCGGGTTAATTTTACTTGAATAATATTACCATTAGCGTGACCTCGTTAACGAACTAAGTTCAATGATAATGGCATTCTTTACTGTGATGTATCTATATAACCGGCACTATTCAATCTTTAGACATCGCAAATTACCTATGTGGCAATGTGGCAATTCTATATTAAAGGTAGGTATAATATTTTGTCATGGTTTTTAATAAATTAAGGATAAAATGTAAATAGCAATGAAAACGTCAAATTACCGTTATTATTGTTAGGGTTATCGGGGTCAAAATTTGCATCAGACGTACGTTGATGAGTAGTTTGCAGGTTGTGCGAACTTGTGCCTGAGGTTGAAATAGGTATCGCAGGGGACGAATCGTAACCATGTCGATGGTGATACGCTCCTACTTTGGGTCCTTGGGGTCCTTGAGCTAAAGTTGTTGAACAAATACATACTAACAAAAAGAGGCTTATTTGCGCACAAAGGCGACAAATCATGCTTCTGTATTGTGATGTGCTGAAAGCATCCATTCTGTCGAGTCGTTTCTGCTATCCGGCGTTAGTTGCTATTACGAGTAGGGCACATGGTCAATTTAAATAACCAACCCTAATGCAAAAACAAACAAAATTCAAATTAGTGTAAACTCAAATAATATTCCTATAAAATTTTCATCCATTCACTCCACACTATCATTTTTTAAGTATTCAAATTAGTGATTAAATAAAAAAAAATTGTCCTTTCAAAATATAGAAAAAACTGTACCTAACCATTTGATTTCTGTTAAGCTAATAATGGCAGCGGAATATACAAAAGTTATATTTATATTTACAAATACTTTTAGCAACGGAGGATGATGAAGGAATGGGTTTCAATTTCAACTAACCCTTCCGATTATTCTCGAAAAAACATTTAGTACATTAGATTTCGTACTATTTTGCCACATTGCAATAAGTTTGTTTTTGATGGCGAGGAATAATCGGAAAGGACAATTAAATCGCACAAAATCTCAATGATCTTCAAACCTTTACATACATTCTACAATTCAATGACCTTGAAAAAATGAAAGATCCGAAGATAACTAAGATACGGATATTTATCGTTATAAAATCCGCAGAAATAATATTAACGTTCATGTGTCATTGTCTTCGGACATTGGCATTCTCGTTTAAAGTTGAATCAATTTAATGCCTAAACAAATATTATATCTAATGTTTTAGTAAAAAGTAAGAACATTTTAGACGTTCTTTGATCTTTATATTTACGCTATTGAAATATAAAATAAGAAGAAATGCACATAAACATCTTCTTTCACTTTTCTGTGTTTCCCAATCAGTCAGCTTTAATGTTTAATGAAGTGCTCTTAAATTAATTTTCTATTTTCAATTTTAGGAAGACAACACAGCTATTAATTTATCATTTATGATTTACGAGCTGTAGCATCACTCGCTATAAATTATTCATTCTCACGACTTCAGCACAGCACACCTCAGTAATAAGATAAAGTTAGGGAATCCCTATACATAAGTAATCTAGTAATCGTTAGAATTTAGGCACATCAAGTCAATGGCAAATAATTCGACATTAGTCTGAGCGTGACTGGTACAAATAAACAGCAGTAAATGATTTGATGATTATTAAAAAATGGTCACAAACGATCAAACGATGTACCCAATACAAGGTAAGAATACGAGGGATTAGCCCAACAACGTAACGATTAATTTAAAAGCTCAAATAATATAGAATGTAAGAAATCAATAAATAATGAATAAAAGTAAACCAAAAAAATTCACACGGTAATAAATATCTGATACACTGAACAATCATGTTAAATTCTCAATGACGTATCCTCGTTATATCCTATTATGCTGAGTATTTAACATACCTGATTAATAATTAAATGCAGTATTCAACTGCACTTGACTAACACACAATTAACGCTGACAATTCACAGAATTAGTTGACAGAACTTAGGATCCCGTTCGGGTTGAAGTTGAAGGTATGCAGCTATACACTATTTTGTATTATATTGATAGCGATCTGTTGGGTTGTCGTGTCGGTATTCGGTATTTCGTATTTCTGGATTAAAATCGTATAATAGTATAATACAATTCAAAATGATAATATTTATAATGAATTTTAATAGTAAGTATTATTCTAAATTGTTATATACTAACCACTATCACTATTAATACAACTTGGTTTTGGCCGCAGTCTTACTTTTTAGTAGCCTAGTCTCTGTTTGTTGCACAGGTGACGGGCCACAAGCAGCCTACTACGAAAACAGACTGATAGTGAGAGAACGAAATGTAGTGCAATGTGTGGAACATGCAACTTATTGTCCTTATCGTTAGATGTTAGACGAAACCCGAATGAAGCGTACCCGAAACCTGTAAAACTAAACTTAACAACCAAAACATAACACGAAAGTTGCGCTCTAGATATTTTATTTTCTAAACTTTGGGTGACAAAAAAGAATATAAATATCCCCCAAAAATGAATTTTGCCAGATCTAAAGTACACAATCAACACAATTCGCTGATTCCATAATAGGTTCTACATGTAAAGTGGAATTTCGGCTGATACTGTTCTCTGGAAATGGGATGGGAACTATCATTTCGTTGAGTATAGTTGTACATCACCTTACTCAAGGTGAAATACTCCTCGCTACATAATGGTTGTCATTTGGTAAATATTGTACTATGGACTGTGCGTGAGGCTCATTATATTTACTGTAAATATCCCACAGCTACGTTAATTTGCAATTGTGCAATATTTTTTTACTCCAGGCCCTTATTTACCAATTCGAATACTGTTAAAACGTAAACGTAATATTATATCATAAACAACGACTATAATAGTATATAATATACTTAGTTAAGGATGATACGTAAGTTGCGTAACGTACCTTAGTAAGTAAAAAGTGGCAGTCAAAACAGTCTCATTCTCAGTAATATATTGTAAAGGTTATCAGTTGGAGGAAATATATTTCTTATATTCTTGACTGGAACTGGCAAACAGCTAAGATAGCCGACGAGACGAGCTGAGTCAGGTTGAGTGTGATATTAGTATAATATAGAGATGTGAAGCTGCACAATCAATACCAGATCAGCGAAAATCTCGCAAGACAAATTGAAATCTTTAGGAATTTACTAACTTAACTTAGGTATGTACTAACTAAAGATGAAAGAAGAGAAATTTCAATCCTCAACTACAAATATCTAACTAATGGAAAACTACTCGTCAGCTCCACGGACAGAGACAGAATAACAGCAAGACCAACACCACACTCAACTTCTTCGGGACGAGACAAGCAACCAGAGCGAATTATCTTTATGATTTAGTCTTTACCTTTCGCAATCTTAAAAACAAATGATGGCTGACTCACTGAATTACATTATCCAAATATTAGCCCAGCTGATGAATGATATTTATTATGCTCGCTTTTGTATACCGTTACTTTTACTACTGAAATATTGATGATGATGCAATTATGAATTAAACCTATAAATGATACACCAATAAAATTTTTAGTGCTAGTTAGATTTAGACGAAAGCTTAGCATTTGCTCACCCTTCCCACCCCCATTTATGGAGTTGTGATCGTTTTTACAAGCTTCTTTTGTTCATGGTAATTGCGTATTGTAATTTAATAATTTTTTAGACGAGAATTGCAGATATGCAGCCAAACTACAAGTATATTGCACTTACTATATAACTTTACTTACTATAATAATGCCTCGGGTGGTTGGGTCGTCAGTCTTCACCTCACTCTTGTATTGCTGGTATAAATAATATAGCAGTATAGCACTGAACTTAACTGGATACCATGTAATAAAATCGCAAGGTCACCGCATAGAACAATTAAAATAAGAATATTCTAGCTTAGTAGCTACATATGAGATAGCCCATCTTATTTTTAAGTGTGTAGTTCGTTTTTCCAGATTGCAATATCGCATATCGCATATCAACTGGAAAATCATAACAACATTATCATATTTAGTAGACTACTTAGTAGAGCATCTCAACACACTTTATTTATGATACTTTTCCTCATTTAATATTACTACAGCTATAGGCATTAGTAGGCCTACATATATCCAGTGCAGTGCAATGCATAGTTGATGTTACTTCTGTATATAAGACGGCCTTGTGTATAAGACGCGACCTCTAGGCTAGCGTGCGAGTCCACATTTAGAAGCCTCTTACTAAAATCATGAAGGTCGTCAATGGGTTACTGATGTGATGATAGTTGGATATTCAGGAGAACATTAATTGGACTATTTATTGCAATCCTTGATTTCAATTGGGTCGAAAACTAATAAAAAATTGTCCAAATGCTATCGACATTTTATTTATCTATCTTATTTATTTAACAAAAAGGTATTATTTCTCTTGCTGAATTAAACAGACTAACCGATTTTTAATAACGAGCAGAACTAAGTTCTACATTACTATAAATGAATTGATGGTCATTTTTAATTACCGCAGGGGTTTATTGCGTCCCTGTATTCTCAATATGATAACTTTTTGAGCTTCCATACAATAATTAATTGCGATTAATACAATGAAATGCAAAAAATACTGGCCTACGAAGGCCATGCATGATTTATGGCAAGCTGGTGTCCAGGCTCATCGTTTAATGAATTGCAAATTAATGCAAAATTCAAGTTTCGAAATAGGTACCTACAGGACAGTATTTATAAATGCACCTTAATTTGATGCATAATATTGGTTAGGGAAGGAATACTTAAAAAGGTAGTAGTAGTATTTAGCGTTAAGAAAAATTGCATACCTAATATAATGGTGTCTATGTCTATACAGTGCAGTAGTAGTGTCTATTAGCTAAATGCAAACTAAACGGTAGTATGTTATGCACGTATGTATGTGTAAGGACCATGCATGGATAGGAATAGGCGCCACAGGCCAATAGAACTCCATCAGAAGGCATGTGCGTTACCGAATCGCGCCTGAGCTTCGAAAATTCTAGGCAGGGTGTATTAGTATGATACGATATGGTTATGGTATATGATGGGTAGGAATAGGAAACGAAGAATAGCTAGCAAAAGGGTCGGGTTATATTATAGGAGTGTATGTGAATACTTTTTGTAAGTAATAAAAACACAGATTACATTTAGTATACATACATATAGCTAAGAGAAGTTTGCAAAATAGTCCAGTCGCAGTCCAGTACAGTTCTATGTGTTTATGGCATGGGACGGAGTAGAAGAGTAGGACTAGGATACGGGCAGACTGAGGCTGAGGCTGGGCAGAATAGTACCGAGTCGAGTGTCGAATCGAGTGTACGTGTGCGTGTATTGTTGTGTTCATGGAATGAAGAAGGAATTGCCTAGGATAGAGCTAGGGCTAGAGTTGGGAATTTAGGTTCTTTAACTTAGATAAGGATGTGATGAGTGAGTCAGCCATCATTTGTTTTTAAGAGTGTGAAAGGTGAGGAGCGTTCCCTTCCGAATCCTACTTCTTGGTGTGGAGCTCAAGATTTTGGGATCGTATTCTGATTGAGGCTATAATATTCCTCCTTTTCGTCATTTTAGAGTCAGTACAGTAACAGTACACTGCACATACAACACGACAACATTCGTATATGTGGAGCACTCCGTTCTCCAATTTAAACTCCCAATTCCGGTAGGACAATCCCAACTGAGGATTTGCAAAATATTTATTATCAGGCCATAGTATACTGCTCTGACTAGTTAATTACTTGGATTTTTAAACGCCAACACCCTTCATAGTTCATTCATACAATACAATACACAATTTATATTGTCATTTATATGCATTTAATCCATTACATTTTTATTGTTGTGTGCAACTGAAGTGAATCTAACAACGTCAACCCCAATGTAATGTAAAACATTTCTGGAGGCTATTTTCACTCTCGATAAATACAATCCGTAATCAAATAAACAAGAACTCTCAAAATCACTACAACAATCAATAACAATGCAGTTAACTGGAACCATACCGCAAAAATCAACATCATGGACAAAACTATAATACTATATTTGTTGACCTCATATTAAAATATATATTGGCTAACAAAATAGTCGCTACGGTCAACGGTGCCACATTATAAGTTGTTCATTCTCTCGTCTGTTCAAAGTACAGTACAAAAAGTAGAAATTACCAATATTTCTCAGCTGTCAACTGCTGAATGTGTATGGTGTATTTTAGTTGAAAAACTCCAACTAAGTAAAGGTATTGTCATTAATTTTTATTATAATTTACATTGCTGTAATTCCTGTTAAAGGCACAATAATTCACTGACCGATTCGCAAAAGATAAACAAATTGCTATTTTTGTCTAGTTCATGTTTGTATATGAACAGTACACTTTAGTTGCGAGGCTGTCAATGTAGTATAATATCAGCTGTTGTTATTTCTCTAACTTTGGCCATCGACATTGATATTTTTGTTACAATATAGTGTATTATTTATTGGCCACTGGCGATTAGGTTTGCATCATATTGTTGATATGGTGTGTAATGACGCCAAATATTTGTAATGTTCTACAATTTAGTGATTGATATCTACAATAGAAAGGAGACACAGCCTTTCTAGCTTGCATATAACTTTTTTGCCCGTAAATGTTGTCTTTCAAATACAAATTAAGTATATTGTAAATGTGGTAAGTATAGTACATACTCCTACCGGTTTTCAACTTGATGCCTACTGTTACTTCTTTATTTTAATTTAATTGTAAATGTGATAAATAATTAAACTATGGATACCAAATAGTTGTTAAAAGTAATGGTAGGGAATGATTTTTCCGTACTTTAGGTCACGTGACATGTAAAAAATGCCCGTATCCACCAAAAGGGATGTTCCCCCTAAATACAAAATCCGAATTTTGAGGTATGCTTACCGGTTGACAAATAATGTTAGGATTTACTCATGACAGAAATATGAAACAGTCCGTTAGCTAGGATAGTACTAGTCTAATTGGTACTTATAAGTAAATATAAATAAATTCTTTATCGATTTTAATCCGTAAATCAAAAAAAAAACGTTGTGTTATTTGTAAGTTTTACTGTTTTAGTAATAGCAATTGGTGGATAATCGGCTGCTGTAGCTGTATATCCTACTTCCTCATCATTCATATAGTCTAACTCTAACTAATTATTTGTTGTCATTATTTGGGACAGCAATTTTCTTTATAAAGATTATCGTAGAGCATCTGAAATAAACGAACATGATTTTGAGTTATCACCTAATTTCAGATTTTGTATTTTGCGTATTACTGTGTCAATTTTGGCGACCTTAATTGGACAGTTGACAAAGGTACAATTTAGTCACTTATAAGTCGGTTAATAATAATAATGGGATATGCCCCATTTAATAGTTTAAGATTTGGTTTATAATAAAACAGAAAACAGCAGTTTGTTTATCAATTTTGTGTAATCGTTGTCCAATATAGTAGTACCTATTTAATTAACAATTAGCTAAGGTGGCGATTTGCCTGATTTGCAATTAATATTGTTATCACAGAAGTGAAAGAAAATGAAAATAATACATTGTAAAACCCAAATGAGTTGGAAATCTTGAGAAGGAAATTTTTCTGGTTCCTTGATATTAGTGACTATATGCTCCCGATTCTGACGAACATGTTTTATTGTTATCAGTTAATTAAATCCACAATGGTGGCTAGGGGAGTTCGTGGTGCCTGAGTGGATGGGGATTGACTACCCCTGCCGCCGCGCCGAACGCTTTCTCCTTCTGCTGCAATCCTGGAACTCATGGAACTGGAGAATATTGTTGCAAATACCGTCTACCTCAAAGCCAGAGAAGGTAATAACAGACTTTCCTTTTACTAATCTAATTCATTTTACATTGACAGCTTAAATCTGCAAGGAAATAGAAATATACCTTGTATATAATTATAATTATCAGTACGTATGTAATCATTAAGCGTCAAACGTATAACAATTTGGCATGTAAATGTATTGTCGGCTAATGTAGATAATTAAGATGCTATTAATTGCTATTTGATCGAATTTAGTCAGGTTAGTCTACTGTAATAATAAAAATGTCCTACACTTGATTGCATACACTTATAGGATGCAACTATGCAACCAACATTTTGAAAAGGTGAAAAGCCATTAAATTGTAGTTTACTTACTTACATTCATCTGTATTATATTATGCATACTAAAAATGCTATGTGTCATAGCATAGGTACAGGTGTCAGGCAAAAGTAGTAGGCATTGTAGCAAAACAAGGTTTCCACATGTACTTTCATAATGAAATTGTGCCACATCTCTAATTCTGATGTGAGAAAAAGGACTTGGCTAGTTATATATTTACTAGTTGAAATTTTTATGAAATAATACGATAATATACGCTGCCAGCCAATATGAGAGAAATGTTATCCGATTATGTAAGAATAAAATCCTGAACAGATATAGTAACAATAAAAATAAGGTAAAAGCACAGATATGTCTTATTTCATTCGTATTGGGCGAATAAATATTTTACGGGCAATTCCTAAAATTTTTATGACGCGATCACTTTTCTATCGGTTTGTAAGTGCTCCCTTATCAATGCATTTTGCAAAGCCAAAATTGCGGAGAAGTCTTCCATTAAATATTAATGGAGAATAAAATCCATGTGGTCTCTAATCGAAAATAAATAAGTATTCATAGCATAAAAGAATATTATTATAGTTTATTTTTGTTTAGCCCTTGTATGAATAGAGAGATCAATGAAACTTGAAAATGATTTTCGACAGCTTGATACTCAATTAATACGTTGGGAAGTGAGACTACTCAGTAAAACAAGGAACGAAGAAATACAAAAATTTTTATTTGAGTTCGTTATTTGTATGTTATGAAAGGAAAGCCATTGTTGAATAGTAAGGCTTTACATAGATCCCAAACCCCACATGATAGATATTGCTAAATTTTAGTCTTCGTAAGAAGGCTAATGCCGTATAGTCCATAAGTGTGCTGAGTAACAAGTGTGTGTCTAAGTATGGTGAAGAGTGGTGCCAAAAATGTGCATCGTAATTTTAATACTGTTTTTTTTATTCGGGAATAATATTCTTGCATGCTTATACAATAATCCCACTATCTTAATTAAAGGAGTAATTTAGTGAAGAAATGAATTGTATTGTATGTAGTATCAAAGTACTACTTTACACTGATGTCCGAGTATTGTTGCTGTTTATTACATTTTACATTTTTGACAGTTTTGAACATGCTTAGTGTACACTTCTGAAAGGCGAACACCAGGCTAGTTGCTATTAGATTGTGCGGATACTGTCTTATAAAAAAATATTAAAGTTTGTCAAATATTCACTATTAATCACTGCTAATAAGTGTAAAACTATTCTTTGTCTTGTCGTGAAAAAGGTACATGGCGATGAGTTTTTCATATACTCATTACGTACTACGTACCATGTGCATAAAATAAAAGAATCTATCTCTGATTTAAATCACAGCCCAATATTAATATTGCTATGTAAATTCGCGATATACGCGAATGAAAAAATGATGATTATTTATTCGGCTCGCTCGAGATTTAGTTTGTTTTATGTATTTATCATTTATTTGTTTCTTTATTTATTGTAAGTTTTGATGTGACATTAAGTTCTGGACTAATACTAACTGAAAATATAATAAGCAATGAAATGTTAACCATTTACATTACTGAGTTGATATACTAAAAATGTAGATTCACCTTTTGATGATAAATTTTTTATTTGTTTTAATGGTTCAATTGGTTCATCTTGGATTGGTTCTAACAAAACTAATTAGCAACTGCGTCAGGCGAGTCCTTCTTTGTATTGACAAAAACATAATTACATATTTGTTGTACATGACACATGTATTTTGTACACAAAACAGTGAAAGACAGTACAGTAGGAAATAATTTTTATTTTCTTTTTTATTACAGATAGCAATAAAGGCAAGAGTAAGAAGTGGCGGAAAATACTTCAGTTTCCACATATTTCTTATTGCATTGACATCAAGACTAAAATTGGTACGTATTTTCGCGAATTGGTTTATAAATTGCTTTGAAAGTGCTCACCGCATAATATCTGTAAAATCTAAAGACGATTTGTTTATTATTTTATATAACAAAATAATGAATGAAGTTTCAAAATATCTACTTAAAAATAACAGCAGCTACTTCAATGTTTCAATGACATTCTACCTCTACCTAATACTATTTGCTTTAATAATATATTAGCGTTTCTTATTTGAGCACGTCTGTAAGTATATTATGCATGGCCTTTACTACATTTAATATGGCTTATATTTAATGGCACCCACAAAATAATTACTGTACCCCAATATTTTATGCCCTAAATTGTACTATTTAATTTACCTTAAATATAATAATCAGCCAAATGTTTAAAATCGCCCCAATAAATTGTTACTTTACCCAAACTTTTAATTAAAATACCAAAAAACGTAAGTTATTTTTATTTTTAAAAAATCGAAAAATAAGAAACACAATATAAGTAATTCGGGATTTCTAATTCTAAGGGGAAAGTAACAGTTTATTAAGGCGATTTTAAACATTTGGCTGAATCATTATATTTTAGGTAAGCTACTACAATTTGGGGGAAAGTAACAATACAATTTTGGGGTAAAGTAATTATTTTTGGGGTGCCATTAAATATGAATCGTTTAATATTGCTGAATACAATGGCTCGATATTATCTTAAATTGTTAAACACGTCGAAGTAGTCTTGCTGATTGCGAAAAGACAGCTTTTATTATGCAAAGGAATTGCCTGCCAAATACGTCAAAGAACATTGTGAATAAATTGCAAAACTGTATTTAACAGATACACAGTATAGCTATGTGGTTGATCAGCAACCAATAGGCCGGTTATTATTTCGACAATTCTGTGAAGCCACCAACCCTCATTACCGTATCTGTAACAGCTTTCTCGATGCTGTGGTATGACATCAATAATCATTTGCTTCTTTCCAGTTTAGTGCAAGTGTCTACTAATTCAGTATTTAATCATTCAAATGACTGTGTAATATAGGAGAAATATGAAATCGAGATGGATGAGCGTCGGGTGGATCTGGCAAAATTCATATTTAAGACCTTCCTTTCCGACACTGTGAGTTTGTGTTTACAATTTCCTTTGTAATAGTATACCGTTAAATTAAGCGTGAATCGGCACATTTTTGATCTACTAACAATGCATAATTTGACTTATAAAACCAAGGCGGTACGTACTAATAGTGAACTAAAATATCTAATCTGAAACCAGAAAGGATTGTCCGTAAACAAGAATTGATAATGATATGTTTAGTATTTGATACCATGATACCTAGAATCTAGGTTCATATGCAGTTTACCCAAGTCATGAAAAAGTTTGTTTTACTATTGTAAAGGACTTAGAAAGAGATAATAATTAACTAACGTGTCGCCCTTTACAACTCATATATTGTTTTATTTTTGAATTATTTGCATACTTTCATTACATTGTTAATCCATTAATAGTAAGTGCATTGCACTTATAATATCGCCAATGACGTGTCAGGATTATGTAATTATCCAGCTTATCAAATCAAACAAAGCATAACAAACCCAAAATGATTTTAACGTAAATATAAGTTATACGTATATTTAGTGCTCTCAATTTGCAAAAACTTAAATCGTCATCATTTTAGGTGTATTGAAAATTTTAACATAGGAGTATATTTATCTAGATTTGTTGGGCCAAATCTACGATGAAGAATTATTTCTAACGCTTCCCTTTTTATCATAATCTGTGAATACTCGGCAAGGAGAATAATTTATGCTAAACTCCTATGTACCATAGATACCCGGGAATTTAATTAATGCATACAATGCATTTTCATTATTTTCTCATGTAACGAAGTTCTAAATGTTTAGGATGTATATGTAAATTAAAATGTTGCCTGATTATCGCTGAAATAATGGACAGATATAATATGAATTAATTGTAATGTGTCGCTGTAGTGCTCCCAACCGGTGAAGCTTGTAGAAGTTGCAGTGGTTGAGAGGTGCGAACTAGGCTCAGGGAATAAAGAACAGTTTCAAGAAAGTGCCAGACAAATAAAGAACTATCTTGCTGATAAGCCGTTTCGTCTATTTGAGCAATCTATGTATTTCCATCGCTATCTACAGTGGAAATGGCTGGAAAGGTATAATGTTCATTCAATTAATACTGTTAGTTGTGAGGGAAAAGGAGGATGTAGCTGTGTTGAGAATATCATCATTTATAAATGTCGCAGATGAAGTTCTATTAAGTCTGCTAAATGATAGTAAGATAAATAAATTAGGTTCTTACCCTTTTTCTAGCCAAGCCGTAACTCACAAAACTTTCCGTATGTACCGTGTGCTCGGCAAAGGTGGATTTGGTGAAGTATGTGCATGTCAGGTACGAGCTACTGGGAAAATGTATGCGTGCAAAAAGTTGGAAAAAAAGAGAATCAAGAAGCGTCGTGGAGAAGCCATGGTTTTAACAGAGAAACAAATCTTGCAAAGAATTAACTCAAAGTTTGTGGTCTCATTGGCTTACGCGTATGAAACTAAAGACTCGTTGTGTCTAGTGCTCACTCTTATGAACGGCGGTGATCTAAAATTTCATATTTATAACATGGGAAATGAACCTGGATTCGATCTTGAAAGGGCTAGATTCTATGCGGCTGAGGTAAATCAAAATTTACATTTTTGCTTCAGTAGTATTTTGTATAAGTGCATGCTAAGAGATATATCTTGGGATATTGCTCCGTTCGATAGCTAATTCGTTTTACGTAGAAATTGGCTTTTGCAACTTAATTATGAGGTAAAAATTAATGTAGCATAATACCATTACTTTCGGTTAGGTATTGTGTGGGTTGGATCATCTACACACTCTGGGAATCGTTTATCGTGACTGTAAGCCAGAAAACATCCTGCTGGATGACAATGGACACGTTAGGATATCTGATTTAGGCCTGGCCATAGAAGTCCCTGAGGGTGAGACTGTTCGCGGTCGAGTGGGAACTGTTGGTTATATGGGTAAGGAGTTTGTTCCTGTTTCTGCTGGTAATACTACTATGCACTGCACTATGCACTAGCAGACCTGCAAATAAAACTGTAGTTTATTTAAATTAGTTTGAAAACCAAAGTCATGGTGCGAGTATACGTCACTGTTGTTGACGTTTATCTAAGCCAGACTTTTATACTATGCAGGGAACTTTTACTTTTTCCAATTTCCAAGAAATACTTTTTATGACAAAGTGAAACTAAATTTGCTGCAGACACCTATTGTACAAGTTTAGTTATTACATACGCAGCAATGTTTCAACATTATACATTTACCAAATGATTAAAGAACTGATTTCCTTATATTGTATACAGACGAAAATGTGTGAGACTGATACTTTAATTATTTTTTATATAATTGGAGATGTAATTTTAAAAATTTCAAGGCAATACTAACAGGAAGTTCAAATGATCATCTGAAATTGTTACTGCGGGGCGAGCTCAGATATAAAGTAGTACAGGGCTGGAATACAATGCAGTGCAGTGCATTCTGCATTCTACATATTTTATATAGTATATTGACTATGATATTGACATAGCAGGAGCCTGATAAAAATTCATGAGTATATTTTATTTGTGCGTAGCCCCTGAAGTGATAGATAACGAGCGATACACTTTCAGTCCTGATTGGTTTGGCTTCGGATGTTTGTTGTACGAGATGATAGAAGGGGCTGCGCCTTTCCGGGCTCGCAAAGAAAAAGTTAAACGAGAAGAAGTGGACCGTAGAGTCAAAGAAGATCCAGAGCGGTACTCGTCTCGTTTCTACGAAGAAGCCAAACTTCTATGCCAAATGGTATGTTCCAATAATCTAGCTTTCCAACTCTTGTAGCATAAAGCGACTTATCAAATGGTGTGAGGCTTTTGACAAGTGAACAATAAAAATATCAGGATCATATTTTCATGATATACATCAATGGTATTTGTATTGTTCGCTTGTAGCATGTTATTGGATGTAGTACAAATATTTATTAGTATCTACTATCTACTTATTACATAGTGAGGTACAGAAATGTTTTTGAATTTGTTATAGTTGTTAAGAAAACTCCCAAAAGAGCGACTAGGATGTAATTCAGGGCGAAAAGGTGCTACAGAAGTGAAGCTGCATCCATTTTTTCATTCGCTCAATTGGAAAAGAGTGGAAGTTGGTTTGGTTGATCCTCCATTCGCTCCTGATGTAAGTCTCATGATACAGTTTAATTGCAACCATCTTCAAAAAATCTATTCTTGTATTATGTTGGATGTAGTTGTTCTTGCCGTAGAAGCACTTTAGCAAAGTGTCACGATGAGATGTGAACTGAACGCCCATGTAAAATTAAATGGTGCTCCTTTGGCACACTGCTTTCCAGAAAAGATTGAGAGAGATACCTAGTAACTCATTGTGAACACCTTACCTTTTATATAGCCTCATGCTGTCTACGCCAAAGACGTTTTGGATATAGAGCAGTTTTCCACAGTCAAAGGTGTGAATCTGGATGCTACTGATGATACGTTCTACGTGAAATTCAACACAGGCTCTGTCTCTATTCCTTGGCAAAGCGAGGTGAGTTTTTTTTAGCACCGTGAAGTGGAGTCGCTTCTTAGTTATAATTTATCTAAGCAGCGGATGACTGCAAATAATATTGGCAGATGGGTGATATTGACATGTTTAGTAAGTTCATTTAATGTTATGGTACAGATGGTCGAAACCCATTGCTTCCGTGATTTGAACGTTTTTGGGCCAAATAACACTCCCACTGCAGATCTTCTTCTTGACTGTCCTCCTCCTCCTGAAACCAGAGGCTGTTTTCCATTCCGGCGGAAGGTGAAAGTAAGAATTCTATTTAAAATTCCTCAGCCATTAAATGTGATGTTTATGTTATGCCATTTGTGGTTAGTTAGGCCCCTTGGAATGTAGAGCACTTACTACAGTATGTAGGATAATTATAGCGAATATTTCACTAATTATAGATATTATTTCTGTATTTCAGCAAAAGAAGAACGACAGTAGTTGTAGCTATGCACCGAATCGGGAGAGTTGATTTCTCGTTTTGATTCGACCACAATAAAAAAGACATTTTCTCGCATTGTTCTACGCTTCTGTTATGTCGTACACATTGTTTGAGCCATTCTGTGACCATTTTTGTGGAAATGTTTCACCTTGCCGCTCTGCCTGCAGTCTCAGCCTCAGTAAGTTAATTTACTTGTACTCTTTCACCCCATCGGGCCACCCGTGACGATGGAGAAGATGAGTAGCGTATGTTAGCATTCTCTACCGTGACCAGCGGTCCACTTATCGTGTGGGCATACCTACGTATCACAACAGATCCTATATGTATCTGTCTCATTTACGCACAGGATCGCACTTAAGTTCATTACTTCAAAATTGCACTGCTGCTGATTTGATTGCCACTCTGCGGATCAATACGATTTCCATCATTTCTCTTCCATTATCAACTCCTCCTCTAGACATAGAATACACTCTCGGTTCTCTGCCAGCTGAAGCAGCAACACTGACGATTAGAAAGTAATTATCCTGCCAGCCTGTGTGTTTTGATATTTAAGACTCTTTAAGTGTTGTGTGCTTCCAGTGTTGCGAAAAATATCTGTAGTATCTACTCAATTCTCGTTCTTCGGTCATGTTCAGTTGAGTTGTTGTCGTTGTACAGCACATATACCTACTATTGTACTTTTAATTACAGCGAGCCTAACTTCCGTTTTAAATTACCTACGCAGCCTGCTGGAATGTCAAATCTAAGTCCGTAGTCTTCAAGAATGATAATAATACTTGCTTGGTTACTTATATACCAATTGGTTCCTCATCCTGGCTTCTATGTGCAACTAAGATGATGCCTCCAACGCCGTAATGCGTTTTTATTTGAGCTTCCATTAAAAAGATTTGGCTGTTAAATGTAGCGTAACTAAACTTAAGTAGTACTGGATAGAAATTGGTACAAGCAAAATTTCAGTGCTTTCGTTTAATAGTCTTTTGTAAGCAACAGAGAAAACAACAAATTAATTTCTATCTTATAAGTATAATCGTATCTCTAGTAATCTTGTAATCAATAAGTAAGGCATTATGTCTCATGTCAGTACAGCAGTAGCAAAATGGCAAGAACTATCAATACCTACTCTCTAGCTGTAAGTTTGACTAAATGTCAGATAAATAGTTAAACCTCCATTGAATTTAGTTATATAAGACTTAAAAACTTAACTTAAGATGCATTAATTAGAGACTTATGAAAACAGAATGACTCTATGATGCAAACCCTACATGCTATATTATATAGTTATGTTACAGTTTATCGGACAAATCAACCTTTTTTTTCCTAGGAAGTAGGGATATATTTTGACTTAACTCAGAATATGATATTATAATATTAAGTAGGTAGTTAAAAATACTTTCGTGACTAGTCTACACATACATACACAACTGTGAAGCATCTCTACTTGCATTTTAAGCCTATTTTACTACCTATAAAATCAAAGCGTTGGACTGCCAGCAATTTTCAATTCCAAGAGAGTTTCTAAGGAAATTGTCAACTTTTCTAAAAATGGGGGTAAAATAACACTGTCCATAGTCCATGGTTCCATTACAGTAAGTACTACTTAGCGAGGTTCATTATCATAAATAAAACTATCGGTAGGTTTGGAGTGCCCTGGGAACTATTTATTGCAATGTATATTATACAAACAGTAAACAGCCATTAGCACGTACATGAACACACGTTATGTTATAATTATTTTGATTGAGAAAAGTATGAGCCCTAACAAAAATGTTTTCACTTTACATTACCTTCACATAAAGCAAGAAGCGACAGTAACACCAATTAATAATTTTCAATATTCAAATATTGAAATGACCATAATAATGTTTACTAAGTATATTTATTAGATATTTAGTACTCTACTCATTCTATTTTCATATTATGTCTGTTTCGGATAGATAATCCAGGCCAGGCAGAAAATCTCTGTTGGAAAGTAAAATCAGTGTTTATTGGTACACGTTAAGCTACAAAGAGTTCATATTAGTATTATGACTTACTACGATTAGTGCTTTCCGGACTGTAACAACTGTAGTAGCAACAATATAATGTTAAGAAGCAGTAGGTATTTAGAGTGGGTCAGGCAACAGGGGAAACGGAAATGGTGGTGCTTTATTTTGCCTACTGCCTATTGTCCTTTGAACAGTTGGTTGATGATAACTGGTTGAATATTTACCACGTTACGCTACCTTTGGGTCCCCTTGTGTATTTTATTTTGGAAACGTTATCTCTATCGCTTTTTTATAATCTTATAGGCTACAACCACTGCTGATGATAATATTAAAAGGATGCAAAGCAAAACTCATAGGGTAGGGTAGCAAATTCGAGTTCGAATACGAATAGACTAACAATGCACTATTAAGACGACTAATGCGCTGAGGTAGCAAAATGAAGCCAAACCATGCCATGATCAAATGATGAGAAAAGAACGTTGTTCTAGTTCTATGGAACTTGCGGATCGGATTATCCAGTTCAATCATCTATAATAGATCCTGGGTAGGGTCTTGTGCTTTTCTCGCCGCTAATACGAAAAGCCACAACACAATCCCCGTAATAATATTACTATTATTTGATCTAAATATGTAATTCCAGGATATATATTTATTTTGATGGGCAAAGTAATCGATATGCAGTGTTTCAATCAAAAAAAATATTTAATAGTTATTTAGGATGTTGACAAATTGAGTGGTTTTGAAATACGAAGGTTGTTATGTTAAATATTTATATAAATAAGCATTCTAAAAAGTTTAATTCTAACATTCATTGAAAGAGTTAAGACTTGTTAATATTAGGTTAATTCTAGAATTCTAGCATTTCGCTTTATTCGTGAGTTATATTCCAGTTCAGGCTACTATACTATATAATATATGCTTCATTATTCCGATGGAGATGCTGTAAAATAAGTCACTTATACATACATACACATACACAAAAGCTGGAATTACACCATCTCTCTACTAATAATATTATTATGTACCTACGAAGGATAAGTAGCCTAATAATACGTTATAAATTTTTGTTGTCCTAGTGAGACCCTAGGAATTATATTACCTACTATGACCTCTATACTATATATAAATACTCTTTGCCTAGAAAATCGATTTTACGTATTAATAGCCTGTAGTATAGTCTGTTACTACTGTTAACTGCACAAAAAGCTTGGACTTGGTAATTCCATATAATATATTGTAGTATAGGTACTTAAGTAAAATAGAAACTATTCACACGGCCAGAAAATAAAAATTAAGTACATACTTTAATGTAAGTGTAATGGAAAGTGTACAATAGTACTAGAGTAAAAGTAAGTACACGTGCGTGTATACTTAGTTAGAAGACTAAAATATCCAACCCACATTATTGATAGTTCTAAAATGTTGTTATAAATAATTTTGCGAATTAAGAAAATATAGAAAAATAAAAGTTAAATAATATTTAGCTAGTTAATCTGTTTACTTGTACTTGTGGGTACATATTCTATTATAAAATATGGGCTTTATGTACTTAGAACTTACGTCACGTCCTTTAAGTATGTAATGTAATAATGTATGTGTACTGTATCTCCGCTGGTTTGGATGGTTGACTTTTACTACTTGACGTGGTCTGAATGAAGTGTGTTTATGTATTTGTCGTCTGTCGTACTCGTATCGTCCTATTGTATGTGTGGTTCTGTATCTGTACTCTACTTTGCCATGTGGATGCGATGTCACATGCCATATTGTAGTGTTTGTTAATAAATAGTAGGTAAAGTTTTTTGCTGATCAAATGATTTTCCCAGCCGTAGCCTTAGATGTACACTGTACATGAACCTGTAGTTATAAATGGAAGTGGGAACTTTGCTCCTCAAAAACTAAATCTAGTTCATGTAGTGCTCTGCTAAATAAGAAAGAGAGAGAGAAGAGAAAGGTGTTTAAGAATCACATTGAGAACGGAAGGAGAGGATTCGATTGGTGTGGGATGAGGTAATAGGGAGTGTAGAAACGGAACCGGCCCTCCACTTCCACTCCAGAACTCCAGAACAGAGCACTCAGGCCAAAACCAGACGAGAAACTCCGAAAAGTAGTAGTTCCATGTTCCATCCAATAATTCGGTCGACACTTTCTGCTTGTCTCAAACATAAGATCAGATTATTACTTCGTGTACGCTAATGGATCCTCGTCATCCTCACTTTTCCCACGCAGTGACACTCTCATTGATTACCCACCTTTTCTCTTCTGGTTTGCTCTGGTTTGCTGTGGTATGGTATGGTATGGTATGTGTCCATAGGTAGGTACTGGATGTGCATGTCGGTTATGTAATGTTATGTTATGTAAGCTAGGTAATACTAGACGTATTAGGTAGTGGGTATAGATAGACTTACATAGTAATCTTCCTCCATCTCCGTCTCCTTCTTCTGGATCCTCATTTTACTTAAAACTTACTTTCTCTTTTCTCCCATTTCCTTGGAGCAGACAACGTTTTTTACCCATTATTTACCCAAACTCTCAATTTGAATGCCTGTCCTGTTGTCCTCGCCTGAAAGAGTATATAGCGCGACAAAGCCTAACCCATCCAACCTAAGTATATTACCAACGCTAACTATCCGTATTCACATAACACATCTTTTTCAGAAAGGGATAATAGAAACCATCCAAGTCTAACTGAAAGTGAAATTGCGTTGTCATTCACATATATATGTATTGAAGGGAGTCTACTAGTATTCGACATTCGAAAATAATTCTAAAAATAGAATATTTTTTCTTGGATAAAAAACAACGGCGTACTTCTGCTGTGTAGTGCAAATACTGAACTCTAGTTAACTATACAGTAATACAGTCTCATCTCATTTATATTGTATGTGTTCTTCTTAAATTTCATTTAGCAATGCGCTCCTTAACACTTTAGTTAGTTTAGCGTTGCATTTCCTTCTTAAGTGTCCAGCTCAATAGGCACGCTGCGTTTTTCTATATAGTCATTTTTTGCAAAGTCATGCCTGCAACTCCAACAGCTAATTTTTTAGGGTCGAAATGCCAAATATGTAATTCAGTTCATCCCAAGACATGCAATATTAATGTTTCAAAGGTGAAACCACACCTTGACTTTGACTAGCCATCTAGCCATCTCGTGTCACCTCCTCAGTAAGAGTCGCAGTCGTAGAGATAGTTGATAGTTGAGCTGGGCACTTAGTTTAATCATTGTAATTTCACGCAATAGTAGATTCAGTTGATTTGAATGTAACATTATATTGCACAGATTAGTCAGATATTACTCTTATCTCAGTTCTCTGTGTAAGTTATGAGGGTTTGATGGTCTCAAATAACAGTTCCTACATTTCTACGTTGCATTTCACCCATTTTAGGCATGTGCACTTTTTTACCAACATCCGAATTTTCCCATAACCGAACCGGAAGCTTTGTTATGGTATGGAAATGGGAAAATAATACTTTTTGATGTATGTATCAGTACCACCGTAAGTAACTATGTATGATATTATTATTTAGGTGCTATGGACTGTAATAGAAAGAATCAATGGATTGCCGATTGTTAGAAATAATCTGCTTTTCCCCACAATGTATATCTTAGGTAGGTTTATTATTATTACAGCGAAATAACACACTGTGAATTATCACGAATTCTAGATAAGTAATGGTATACTAGTAATATAGGAGATAGATAAAATAAAATAACAGGGACACACTGCTGGGGCACTATGATACTTTACATTTTACATTTCCATCTTTGCATTCTGTTTTCGCTTTGCTGACAACATTTACGTATATGAGGTATTAGGTTATTATGTTGATGTTTCTCTCTCTTTAGGTAGATTTATTTTATTGATTGATGAAGTACTATATGGGAGTTTATTTTGTACATTTAGCTTACTAAAAAAGATGTACAATAAATTGCTTTTCTTGGGTGGGCATTTTATAAGCATATCAATATTATTATACGTTACCAGTACATGTTTATGTATAATGTATTATCTACTACTACTACCCACAGAATATGGCATAATTTATTTCATTTCTTTCCAAAAAATTCTAGTGTATATGTTATGTCTTTCCGGTCGTTTAAGTAATGTTGGGACAACGTGTCTCCTTGTAGCCTTCGTGATAAAAAATATTGTTTGTTCTCTTCGAACCCAAATATGAGTCATCATTGACATCTGCCACCCACCATTGTTGCTTGCCGTATGATAATGTGCAGTAAATCTATAGTTTCACACTTTCACAAGTCTGAATCAGAATTGTAAGTGAACTAGTAAATAGACTTGTACTCTAAATGGACATGTAAAATATTCTATCTAAAAAATATTTGATGCTCAATTCTAGACGACCTATTTACGGTATTCCTATGCAGGATAATTATTTATGACCTATAACCTTGTTTCTTCAACATCTCCATAGACAAGCAGACGAATTAGTAGAGTAGTATCTACTTGTGTGTTGTGGAGGAAAAGTTTTGTTTACGGACTAATAATACTCGTATTTAAAAATATAATTAGTTGTACTGTGTACTGTATAAGTGAAATTGACAAAGAAAGTTTTAATTCATAATTTGCAAGCATAATATATATGTATTAGTTATATTCTTCTATTTGCAACTTTTGTAACTGACATACTGTAGAAAGCTTAGGTACAAATTGTATTTAATTATTTCTGAATGCTTCCTGTAATCTCTTCCAACAAATCCTTTTCCCTAAAAATGTCCTACGTTTGGCAAAATGTAGGTTGCTTACTACTTATACAAGTTAGTGACACTGACGAGGGAAGTCTAAGATTGTGCAAAATGTTGTGCGGATCATTTATTAATATCTCTGTTTGTTTAAGAAATAAATAAACTCATTTTAGTTCCCTGTTTTGGATAGTATTAGTGTCTATTCACTTTTTATGTTCGTTGATTTTTAAATGTTGTTGAGTTGCTGTGATTTGTTCAAATTTTATGTACCTAATTAAGTCTATTACTTATATTGACATTTGTTATAAAAATAATTACATATCTACAAATACAATAATTATAAATATAGAAAGAATACTTGTTATTAGTGCACATATAAAAATTATGTTATGTATGTATTTGTAAAGTTGTAAACAATTAATATTATTGAATGTGACAATGATTGTACCAAGTACAGAAAACCAAATTACTGAGAAAATGCTGCTATTGTACCTAATAATGTCATTTGTTATTTTTTGCATAAAACTCAAGCTTGCTCTCATTATATTATCAGCATTGCTACAGCTACAAGTTTCCTTGCATTTGCATAACTGCTATAAATAGGTTGTCATGTTGGGTTGGCTACGATATGAATGTCATCAGTGGTGTGTAGCATGTGTTGCTTCATTTCATAACTATATAGGTAGCTCCATGTCATGCCCATGTATTAACAACACACACTATGCATGTTTGCTACAAATAAATACAAAATATATTCAAAATCATACAAAAATCCATGGCATTTTACAAGGTGAGTAAAACTACTTCATTTTAACATTTTCACTACCATTATAATTTGCACAGAGCTACCGCTCATAGATTCATACAGTTTTTATCAGAGGAAAATAACAAAACAGTTATGGATTAAGACATACGACCTTGTAACTTCTAGTAACCGCACACAAATCACACTCATTTGAAAGAATTGGATACTCATCAGTGTTTTACTTAATTAGTTTAAATTGATCACAATTTGGGATTCGAACACACTAAATGCATTTGCATATCCACAAACTGCCACAATATCTAGCTACAGCTACGAACATTTTTATGCATAACTCCATGCTAACAATATGATTTACTTTCTGGATGAGGAGGAATTGTACTACAGCTGTATGAACGTACATCTTATATTGTGGTATACTTACTCGGGTTTCTCAAAGTGATATCGTTTTGTTTCGTCTACTCTTGTTCCTTACGGTGTGTATTTGCTGACAAGGTTTCCAAGAAGAATACGCTCATGTTTAAAATACAGTGGAAACCGTATATAAGGGAAATTGAGGGACAGGGAAAAGCTATCCCTTATAGGGAGTTTCCCTTATATAATGTGAATTATATCCGATATTCACATTTTGAAAGAGATTATGCAGATAAACAGATAAGTAATGTGTTAATTTATATTAAATGAAATGTGTGTAAAGTGTAAAATTGTATATGTTATGATCATGAGTATGAGAAAAAGGCCAAATAATGAAAAATGTGTTGAATAATCTAACACAATAGAGAAAGGGGTGAGCAGGGTGAACTCTCTCCCATGGGGGTGCAATTTAATAAGCCCCAACTTGAACTACTGTTCTCGAACTCAAGCTGAAATATCCTGCTATTTCTCATTGTTTTTGTAAAGCATTAATTCACAAGTGAAGATAAAAATAGTGTTATTATTCAGAAAATTCCTTGTTATATACCGAACTATGGGCCAAAAATGTTCAAATATCTTTCCCGTATAGGGGGTTTCCCAAATATCCGATTTAGCACTGTTGAGCTAGGCTTTTTAAGTATTAAATATTATATCAATCGTTGAATTTTTCAAAATTATTTGCGTAATATACTGCTGCCAAGGGCAGATACTCTTATTTGGATTAAGTAGTTAGTAAGTTAGTACTACATAAGCATTTTTTTTCACATTGCATCCTTACAACCAACACATATAAATATAACATCCTGGCTCACGAAAGTTGTCTCACTCTGTCTGAAGTCTGAAGTCTGCAAATAAGTATATTAAGTAGTGTAGTGATATAATATTCGGTAATACCTATACATGTGTACCATACATACAATTTGTTACCTTGCTTCTAACTAATTGTAAGATGCCAAATAAACAGTAGGTTGCGAATAATGTCAATAGGATGTTGTTTTTCCATGTTGCTAAATGACTTTGTTTGACATGCCATATATAATAATTAATACTAGTAAAAGAGGTTCAGATAGCGCATACTTATGCAATGGAGTGGTAGAGTTAAGGATAATAATAATATGAATGATACTTACACATCGTTAATTATAGCGAATGCGAATTCTAACTTTTCAATGCATTCATTTACGTTTCAAACACAAACGAAGAGAGCCCACTAAAGATACTATATATCCAGGCAATGTAAAATAAAGCTAAATATACTATACATAGGTTTACACTTCTTCTGAATTCTGCTTTGATTTCAGGACAATGGAAACGAATTCGTTATTTATTCAAATTGTGCTTCCAGGGATGCTCTGACAAACTTATAATTAATCTTTGCAAAATAACAAGCTTGTTTATTGATTGTTATCGCGTCTAGAGTTCAACCGTCAAACAGTTTGTAATTTAACTATGCGTATAATTGTGGTGGTGTTATCGACCCCTTTGTACTAACTTACATCTTTATAGTAAACTGTGAACAGTAGTCGTCAGACTTTACTACTATCAACTATAAGGATGCTTTTCAGACTAAATTTTTGTAGTTTGCTTTTAAGAGCATTGTCGAAACTGTTTATTGTCATTATTTTGTTCATGTGAGAAAAGCTCTACCAATTTCACGACCTACGGGCTTCCTTAGGCCTCTCTAAATAAATCCGAGAAGAGTTTAAGTAGGTGATGTACTATGTCAAGTCATTTTTTAGTTTGGTAAGAAGCAGGAATGGCACTAAACTGTAGCTACCGCTACCAGTACCAGCTACTTACTGGACTTTTAAAAGTATCTTTGACCTGTACATTGCGTCCACCAATTATTTATTGGATGACGAAAACAAAGATACTTTTATCATCAGAGGTCGGATATATGTTGACAAAAACGTTAAAAATGGTTTCAAATAAATGTGAATTAATTTTTGGTATGCAAAAATGTGTATAAAGTTAGTTCAGATATCTAACCTACTTTGACGGGGAAGAAGTTTTCCGGATGCTCTTTAATACCCAAAGAATTATAAGAATTTTCAAGAGAGGACTTAATTTTGCAACCAGCCAAATTTTGAGAAATATCACAAAAATGTAAAATACTTTTATTTACATTAGCCTCCCGCCGCGCGTCTATCTATATATCCGGGCCATGCCCAAACTTTGTGTATATTTTATGTAAGGATCAACTAACATCCTATTGTGATTCCACGGCATTTACCTCCGAGACAATTCCCCTCGCGACACTTTCTCTCCACGACAATTCCCCTCCGCCACGTCGAAAATTAATTGAAAATAATGAATAGTTAATAATAAATAAAATTAATTAATTTATATAGATAACCATTTATAAAAGAAACCGAAAACAATTATGTCCCATTTATGTACTCCTAAGAGGATGTAATAAAAGTTAGGTATAAGCCTTTATCTATGTGCTTGTAAGTAAACATGCCTTTATGCACTTAAGCCACCCTCTGTAAATGTACATATTTATGTACTTGTAAATAGGATAGCATATATATTATTTACTTGTCCGTTAAGGCAGTTAAGTACTTATAAGAGGCGAGCTTAGACCTAGGATGAGTACTTATGAAATGTACAATAATATACCAACCGAATTGGATTTCTGCGTGCATATAAACATAGCACGCAGCAGCATAATATAAATACAGATATCTGTATTTGGCGTAGATAAAGACGTGAAAGTAGACATTTTCGAGAATTGGCGGAGGGGAATTGTCGCTGAGGGTAATTGTCGCGTCACCGTCTACTGTATCAGTATAAGGAAATAGGCAAAAAGACTATGTCGAAGTCTCTCTCCAAAGTAAAGTTTCATCGAGGCAGCTATACAAAAGGAAGGAAATAGATTAATTTCAAAACATTTGGAGGAGTTGGTATCCGTAAAAATGTCAATTTTTAGCGGCCCATTTCTATCTGTGTTTTCTCAGACACCTTTGTGAATTAAAGTATTTCTTTTTCTCACAATGAGGCTACACAGTATCCCTCCCCCTGCTCGGGATGACTTTTATGGACGCCTCTTGTACCCTTGCAAGGATTCTTTCGCATGTTGTCTCAGTTCTGTATAATGTGATTCTTGTATTTCTCTTTGGTGTATAAAGAAAGACAGAAATGAAAGTAGATCTTAGGCAACAAAATAAGTAACTCCTATTAGATACTATTTTACTGTACTTCACTTCAGCACAGTAAAAATACATTGTACTGTTCTCAGTACTGTGCAATAGTAGTACATAAATAGTAAAGTAAAAGCAAAAGAAAGCACAATATACAACAACCGGTAACGTTGCCATCAGCAGAAATAATATATATTACAGTCGTGGTGGTTTGGTTTGGTTTGGTTTGGCTCAGGCTCCCTCTCAGTAGATGAAGTTTGTATACTCCATATATTGTACAATCTCCGTATGGCGCGACCAAAAGCTTTGAGTGGAGGTCGATCGATTTATGCTATCTTGTCTTGTCCTAAGTCCCACCAGCCAAGCAAGCCAAGCCAAACCAAGCCAACTCTTCTAGATTCTGTTCACATCTCTCATAAAAATGACTTAGCCCACTCCGTTCACAATTTTTTCCTTATTCCTTCGAAATGCTGAGTTCGGTTAGGTATGCCTTAGTTTTAGATAGAAAATACTAGATAATATAGGTAACCTATATAATAGTTCCTCCACTACAGTGCTACTAGAAATTATCACTAATTGTTTACTGGAACTGACGTGCACGAGTAGGATACATTATTGTTTTGTATCTAGATCTTTGTAGGTAGGAAACAACATATACTTACTTTACTTTTTACTACTACATTGCATACATACATTGTACAATATATTTATAAGAATTTATGCTGAAGCAGTGTGCTTGATAAAAATGTCTCGCTTCCAAGTTTTGCACAATGCAATGCAATCAGAGATGCTGGAACCATATCTCTCCAGTTGAATCATATCAGATATCCAATAGGAAAGGAAGGAAGAAACTTTAATTTATTTTGAGAAATGTGATTTTCTCTTTTCCTTCCATTATGCTTCGGAATAGTTATTAAAAGATTCATTTTTATCTACATAAATTGAGTGCATCTAGGATCTATAATGCACGTACATATATGCGCCTGCATTTTGCTTACACATACTATAGGCACATGAAATTTACATATATGTTCGAATGTCATGCAGCATGCATATATTATTTTACTATTGGAGAAACAATACATAAACTTTCTCCTGCCTGTAAAGGCGTGTCCAAGAACAACCAAATGTTGCCCTTTGTGAAAGCATTTTGCGAAAGCTGGAGAAAGCTATTGCATTGTTTGTATGTGTTGTATTATATTTGCGGGTATCTACTATAGCATTGTTTTGGTTTCAAAGGGAACTCTACTGGCAAATAAATAAATACACATATAAATCATGAAGAATAAGTATAACACAATTAGGAAGTTAACCGGACATGACTGTGTGTAGTTTATATTGATATATAACTGGGAATGTAAATGTACCTACGTACAAATATGTACATAGAGTAGGTAGGTAGCTACTAGCTAGCCGGTAGATTAATGAGAGTTATGGAAACTGCCTATTAGTAATAATAAAAGCCGAACAGAAGAGTGAAACAAGCTAGAGAGCGAGAGAGAGATGAGTTGGGCGTATTAGGAGCTTTCAAGTAGTTCGGAGAAAGTTAGTCAGTTTCAAGGACTTAAATATATTTAATGGTGCAACAGGAAAGAAGAGCAGAGATAAAGTAATAGAGTGCCATTGCATTGCATTCCTATAGTTAGAGAAGCTCTTCTACACACATAATACCCCATACCACACTAAACTCCGTACATTATAGCACTGGGATCCAGCCTGGTCTGGTCTGGAGTTCTGGAGTCTGAAGTAATACCTTATGCCTAATATCTACATGGACGACGCACGACTACTCTAGTGATGTTAAGAAGCTCACAATTCCCAACTAGGTGTTTAGAAAGTTCGAACAACCAACTTTCCAGCAGATCCAGAGCCAGCATCCAGCATCCAGCAGCTCACTCTCCTTCCAGTTCCATCCAGACTTCCATTCCATTCCACTACTCATACTTACGTAACCTAATGTAACGTTGCGTTAGTTATATTATAAGTTGTCTGTCTATCTTCCCTTCTCTGCCTTTAAGCATTCTCCCAAGTCGAAGACTTCTCTTTCCTCTGTTCTCCTCTGGATCCATGTATGTCTGCTCTTTCTCTCTCCTTTTACTTACTTTGCCCTCCAGCAACTTCGGGACAGATAGAATTCTTAACTTTCACTAGTACGTACATACTACTAGTATATGTATAAGTTGATGGTGTAGTTTGGTCCCTATGTATACATACATAAATATTTAGATAGTAAGCACTAAAGTACATACTTAGCCGCTTCTACTTTATACTTACTTACTTACTTACTGTGTAGTATAGTTTCTTGGCTTGGCTTGACTCCCTGGTCTGGCTAAGAATAAGAATGGATTATGTTTGCATGTTCATACGCGCAAATGTGCTTCCTCCAATCTTCTTTAGCGATTTTCGCTCCACAAAGAAAGGTGAAAGTCGTTTCTCTTCTATGTAGTAGACAAGACAGTATTTTGTAGTTCTACAAGGATTCGATCCAGATCAAGATAAAATTAAAGTTAGACAAGCAAATAACCATTGTAAACTTACCTTAGTTTCTTTAGATACTATGTTGTCCTACATTCTTAAGGAATTTTTGGAATTTTTTATACACTGCCGATTTACCTTCTTCTTTAAGATTAAAAAAATTGTATACCCTTTGTACTAATAATCAGGCGATACAAAATATACGCTACATAATCCTTTAATATATAAATCCTGTATATTGAGAAAAGGAAATAATTACTGAAATAATTCAAATTCAAATGTAGTATTCAAGTAATAAGATCAGTTAAAAACTTAGGCTGAGGTTTAATGCTCCAAAGACCAAAATACGATTGCCGTAATAAAATTGATTATCATTATCATTACATAATGTTTATATACTGGAAGTTTCAAGCTTTAAGTTCCATCATATCCGTATAGAACAAAGTTTGCCTTAGACAGAATTCGGCGAAGGCTTTTCCCTGTGTATAGGTATATAATATTTCTGTATAATCAGAAATAAATCTGTTCTCTTCTTTCTACAACTTTTACTGAGAAGAAAAGGTAGGCAAACAATGCGATGCTTAATGCGCTTTCGAATCTTAGAATATCCTTTGACAGCATCTGATGGTTGAAAAGGATTTACAGATCTGAAGGCTTTTTTGACAATGTAATTTTGCTATGATTTTAATAACGATATTCTTTGGCACAGCACAAGACATATTTTTTGATGCGTGGGAAATGAATACGTTCTCTTTGAAAAGCAACGGTGCGATAATAGATGCATGTAACTAACTACAACTGACTACAATTCAAAAACTTATATTTGATGTTCAGTTCATACTTATTATATAAGTTGAGTTGTAGTTGTAGTTTAGTACAATGGAAAGCTTCACAACAAAATTAGTGAATCGTAATACAACATGCATAACAAAGAAGAAGAGGATTGACCTGATACATACACACTCTTATATGAAATTTTAAATCCTTTTTCAGGCATGAAACGTTCACTTAATTTGTTAAGCATTGTAAAAGCGAAAGTCCGTGTGTTCAACAATATCGTGGCATGGTAAATAAATAGCGTTGATAACATAAGTAGAAGGCAATACACTTATTATATCTGTATATCTCGACAATGTTATAACATTATACAAACATTTCTTCGTGGTGTCATGACCATATATTATATTACCATCCTGCTATTTACTTACTATCATGTAGCTTAATGAATAAGAGTTGTTCACCATGTTTTAAAAACTTTTCTATGACATATGTTGCAAATGTGTAGTAAATACATATTATTGTTAAAGTATGTTTCCAGTAATGTGTGGGTTCAACAGGAGCTTAGAAAGAACACAATACATTACTCAATTTAAATTTTCTTAGCAACAGAATGGACAAACTGAATGCGAACAAAAATAGCACTCTTTGTAATGTTAAGCTGAGTTATCTATACACATATTAAAAATTACTGTTCTTTGAAAGCCATAGTCACCTACTAAATTTGATGTAGCTAATGGATAATAAAAATAAGTTTGGCTGGCAGTTATACAAAGGAAGCTCCTTTGTAAATAATTCAATGAAAAGGGGCATCAATCAAAAAAGATGAGAATACTTAATATAAGCAAAGAGAAGATATTTAAAAATTATTTTCTCATGTCAGTATGAAGAAGTTTGGTAAATAGGATAGTGAATAATTTTTTAAACTTAAATAGTTTCGAAGAGAAACTAAATATACCAAGATTGCAAATAAGTTCAGTCTCATAGTACTTATACAGCGAACAAACCACAATCATTGAAATAATTTTCAAAAATGATGATAATATCGTGTTTGCAATGTTAATTGCATATTAGCATAATTTTAGCGTAATATTAGCATTTTACAAGGTCATCTTCTATAAATACAGTCACTACTAACTAACATAAAAAAAGAATAATATGTTATAATAGCTCTAGAATATTGTTTTGGTTGTCGACTATAATGTATAAAATGGTAGCGACTTAAATGTTGTTGACTTAATACTGCAAACACTGTAGCTCTCTTCAAAATCCTAAATAATTTAATTTAAGTTGCACCACCACATTAAATGCTTTAGTTTAGTAGCTACCGTATAAATAAATATAAGCAAAATAAAAATATCTTTGAATTTGTATGTGCATGTATCTACATGCGTAAATATTATTGGAATGAAAACCAATAATTAAACCTTTAATTCGAACTTCAGCATTTAATGTCTTTATAATCGCTATTCAACTGTAAGAAATCACTCTTTATGTTCTAAATAACACGGAAGCCAAATAGAGAATTTGGTTGAGACAGAAGATACATATTGAGCTGAAAGTTTTGGTATTTTGTAATAAACCTGGCTTTCACAGTCTGATCTGTCTGATTGATTTTCTATTGAGATTTTTGCCTTTTTGTGTTACTGGCGAAAAACTAAACTGTTCATGAACGAGTCTTGTGCTTTGCAAATCTACTTTTGTCGAGAAATGGGGTAAAATAAAAATGTTATTTATTTTGATTACATCCATTTTTATCTCCAATACATATATAGTATACTATAGCATCAATACATTCGTAACTATTCTGTCGGATACCAATTTGATATGGTGTAGATATGTAGACGGTGGTGAACGATAGTAGAGTACATAAGTATGTACACTATAGTGAAAATAGTGATAACAAGACAATGAGCAAATCAAAATCAAAAATATTTCTAGCATTACACAATTGTGCTTATACGTATGTAACATTAATATTTTACAGGGTCTCCATTTAGGGCTACAAATCTTATTGCTTTTCTGAATTATTTTATTATTGTTTGAAAGCTATAACTCATGAATGTCGATACGTAATGCTAATTTTTGTTTTGTTTCGCCCTCTCAAACATTTTTCTCTAGTTTTATAATGGTTTTTAGGATATTATTTACTATGCAATGTTAACTACTGAAACAAAAATTAGCAATGCATGTACATATGTAACTGCATGATGCACACGTTCCTCTTGCGTGTGCATGTTAACATAATATAATGATATTGCAGGATGTATGTACTGTTTACAAGTCTGTAATAAATATAAATAAATAAACTGTGTAACCTATGACCGTGAGTTGAAATCAAATGTAACTTTTGGGGTATACTTAAATCCTTATATCAGATATAAGGTAATACACGTTTGACTACCTATATCTGTATAGTTGTACTTTAGTCCCAGTTTAAATGCAAAATATTATACGAATCTTATTTAATTGTGAAACTAATCTTAAAGGTATATATATATTAATAAATACTTATATTATTGTCTATACATATCCAAGCTATTATAATATTATGTACTATTTAGCTATATATCTAAACATAATACTTCTCATGAGATATAAGGATGACTATGATGTCTAATGTTGTCCTGTGTGTTCATAGAGTTTATTAAGTGTTACATAACAATAACATAGCTAACATTCAATTCCATAGTTTTCGTTCAAATATTTCATATTTACTAAACAGAACATGATCAATAAAATGCTTAACTTTTATCATGTTCAACATATATTCATTCCGCACACAATAGTTGTCAACTCGATTCTTTTGGCACGCAGTCAGTTGTCGCAGCATCAAAGTAAAGCCTGATTTTCTTAGTAGCGAGCTGCCTGGGAACGCGCCCCCGGGAGCCTAACATATTCCATTAATTCCATATATATATATTACATCATTGCAATTTAGTCAGATAATATTATGCTGCAGGTATCAGAGGCGTGATCATTATCTATCCAAAACAGCATATTATGTATGAGATCTCTTTTTGCAAAAAAACTGAAGCGTTTATAAAGATTTGCTCAATGATTTTCCTTTTCTGTACGTCAATCACTCAAAGTTCGTTTTTTTTGCTGGAACGCTGAGCATTTACCTGTTGGACGTGGCTATTAATGTGAAATAGTAAAATGGGATTTAAACTTGGGACTTTGTTATTAATAAGGTAAAATAATATGTAAAATAATGTACATACTTAATATACCCCATATCGGCCCAAGTCTTATTTTTATTATAATAAAGTCGCAGTCGCAGTCGTAATTAACAGTTTCAATAAAATTTCAAATAACTTTCCCAAGCCCAAATGAAATTTCAAAATGTTAAAATTTTGAGACATAATTTTAATTAAAAACACGTATGTAGGAATTCTTTTTCTAGAGTTTTCAAGAAATTGGAAAGTTAACTGGAATGTGTGTAGTGTGTATTCTAGTGCATACTATGGTTACGTTAATGTCACTGTATGTGTTTGGCATTTAATTAGTGAATTCTTTTATCCTGAGCTCGATTCGCGATTGTATCATGCCTACTTTTACTGCAGTATCTGCTTTGCTTTTCTATCAAATGGATAGAAAAGTGAAAAACGTTTGTAGTTTGTTTGTAGTCAATGAAAATGAACTCTGCATGTTCAACAACGTCGCGGAAGCAGACGAATCAGAATCATATTACCCATACCTTCCTTCTCAGTTCATATACAGTTTTCCAAGCTTTATTAAATTAAAGTGGGAATTTATTTGACAAAAGAAATGTTACAATGTCTATACTTCGCAATAAATCGCAATCGAATGTAGAAATAAATTGGCACACACATTATATAGGTCTTAAGCAGTTGTGCAGAACAGATTGTAGATTGCATATAATGATAGTAGTAGGATGTAAATAAGTAGAGCAATATGTACATAGGTAGTAGACATGTACGTATACCTATAGACAGTTAATCTGAAAGTTATTCAGAAAACAGATCTGCAATCGATGTTGGCAATCATTGCATATAGACATTATTTTGTAAAGGCACCGAGAGTACATTAGGTAACTTCACAATTTACATAAGGGATCTTGTCGCAGATAAAAGTGCTTGTGAAGTTACTTTTCCATCATTTGTTTCACAAATGTCGATGTTGAGGATGTAACACACTCGCTGCATATAATAAATTACGTCAAGCAGATTTCTTCGAATTTGGACCCCTGCTTATTAATGATAATTTTTCTCACAATGTTTTAAACCTTGGTCTATTTCCATATTAAATTCCCCAGAGCTAGGATGTAAGTATATCGTAGTGGTAAGTCGATTTATTATTCCTACGTGATCCTTATTTGCAAGTCTATAAGGCAGACTGCTGGAGACGATTAATTTGTGACGCGAAAACGTATGAATGATTCATACAAATACAATAGATAAGCTAAATGTTTTCTCCTTGAAAATTTTTATGTCGCCCGTCTATTCATATAATCCCACTCTTCGTTCATTGTTCATGTAATAAATAGACCAAAATTATGCAAACCCTAAATCCAATATTTTTTTCAAAAGACTTTCGGATGATGGCATGATTTGATAATTTAGGAATGACGCCGTTGAAAAATACATGAAAGATGTAAGTGCAACTACAATGGCATGGATAAAAATTTAAGAGTGCCATTTACTTTCTACACAACTACACATAGGTAGTGTAATTCAGTGCATATAGTTGAAATTTTATTCCATTTTATTGTAATCAATAGCACTATCTATTTATGCCACTCAAAATTGACAAACTATGTACTGCTGATTTTTATCCTGTCTACAGGTAATTTTAATTCAATTTCCACGACTTCTGTTTACTCCATTGAACTCAATGACATGGAAACTTGATTATATTCAACGTCTCTGCTTCCTCAAGCAAATAAAAATGTAGAGCTATGATTTATTTTTGCGATAAGTGTGATGGAGGACAAAAGAAAAATAAGAAAATGCAAATTAGCTACCCACAACAGGCTACTGTAGAGGACAAAAGTTTTTCTAATACTTTGGAACGAACATTCAAAACTGAAAGTAGTCAAATCTATAATATCGTCGCCTAAATATGAAAAAGGTTATAACCAAATTTTTATAATAATCTGTGTCTGTACCTACCGGGCTACATTGGTTGGCATTTTCTCATTCCATAGAAAAAGTTAGTTTTGGCTTTTTATCCTATATAGTAATATGATAATTGGATTTAATTCAACAAGGATAATAGAATAGACAAATAAATCGCATACAATCAATGCTTATTAGATGTTCTGTGAATTGATGAAACGCTTCAAGTGTATTAAATAAATAAAAGTATCTACCTTTTCTCCAGCAAGCATTCGCAAAAACTGTTTGACTCTCCTAAATTACAATGCATACCATTTGCCATCTTTATATTTCGTCGTCAAAGCAAACTCTATCAATTCACCATTTCACCATATTATAGAGTACAGTTTATAATTCCTTTGAAGATGAAGAAAATATTTGACGATCAAACGAAGCATAATAATTTTGTTTGTGTTAGTAAATTTAGATATTCAGTATGATTCATCTTTATCCTTACTTGTAGTGGTTTTCATATTACATGCGCTATATTACACAGAATTTTTCACAACAAATATTTGTATTAGGATTGTGATATTCTAAATTGTGAAAAAGAGACAATATGTTGATTTTGTATAGCGGAAGCTTTGCATTATAAACTTCTATCTACATCACATCTGTAAACTAACAAAATGTTTGCATTGAGCCTTCTTAAAAGAGAATATTAAAGAAAAATGATGAAAACAAGTCGTACGTAATATTGAAGTTTATATAATTAAATATGTAGAAGTTATATCGTATTACATTTATTTGCACATTAAGATTATTGTCTTCAAACACTGGTATATTAGTTCAAAGTGAGTATGAAGTCTGCCATCAAATGATTTAAATCACTTGTGATATCTAGAACCATAATAACATTTTTACATTGTATCTTACATGTATTATTGTGATAATATATATATATAATATTTATATGTATTTACTATATTATCGGCAGAGAAAAGACGGCTTTATCGAATATTTATTGTATTGCATAAATGATATTACAGTCGCTTTCTTATGCCAAGTTGGCTAAATGCAGTGTAGAATGAAGTGAAATACATGTTGGCAAAAATTACACACTGGAAATACTACAAACTACAAACGCTAGATAAATATAGCAGAAGACATGAAAAATGAATTACTAATACAGATAGTAAAAAGTTATAGACTTATTGCTAATTGCTATACTTAGTAGATTGAATACGATTTTCTGTGGGATTTAAAAATATTTATAAACTTACTACTTTGGGTGTATTAAGGGGAAACTTACAATGATGAAATATTTTTGGTACACTCTGTAGATATATATTTACAATGACTGCGCACTACATTTACACAATAAATACTTTCAAAGAGAAAGTATTTTCAGCGTTTAGAGTTGAGACGGATCAAATATACATATACACACATTTCTGTTGTCTGACTAAGTACGTATACTTTGATCTGACCAGAATAGAATACAATGTTAAATATAGTACTTATGTACATACATTATGCCATGAATGACATCAGGAATAAACTGTGTGAACGTACGATAAGTAATACGGCTATGTGATGAATCCCTAAAATTGATCATACAGCATTTTTATCCATTTTCATAATGTTATTATCATCTAAATTGAATCCGACGTTCGTATTATTCTGTTGACTGGAGTTGGAGACTGGAGAGCGGACTTGCAGAAAAGCCTTTTTGCTTTTCACTATCGCTGCTTTATTAATACATCGTGGATCCGCAATGATATACATTATAACCTAAATGTGTACTGTGTACACAAACTCTTGCATCTAAAAACTTTTTTAAATTATTATAGTATACATATATTACATTTCCATTCAATTCATTTAAAGATGTGTATCTAGGTAACATAGTAGTAATACCTAAAAAAACATTATAAATAACAGTAAGTATTGTTTAATAATAATAATTAGATATTGGTGCTATTTAGTGTTGATTTAATAAGCAATAAGTGAATATATTAATTAAAACACTAATTAAATATATGCCTATATAATATAAATAGATTTTAAATTAACGAATTGGTGTAGTACTTTTATAATAACCTAAATTAAATACGCACTCAGTGAAAGTGAAAGCAATAAATACTCACAATCAGAAATAAACATGCAAGTATAACAATTATGAATTTTACATGTTTGCTGCCAGTTATCTCACTATCAGCAGAATCTTAAAAATAGTGTAGAAAAAATGACATCCTGGGCATAATCACTTAGGCGCTCTGTTAGAATTAACCCTTGTGGGATCAATTTTATACAACTTTTGTGTATTTGCCCAGAATCCAGTTAATGTTTTTTTCCTACAAGGCTGAGTGAAATGTAGTGAGCGTTTTTAAGAGTGTACTGTTTTAAACACATACAGGGCAAATCGTCGAAGGAATTCCTTACGAGTTCATGTTGATGAGTAACTCCAAAATACCAGAATGTACATAAAATTTATTAGAATTTTACATCGCCCAAGCTTTTGAATGCTTTCCTTCTTGGAAATGCATCTTATACACTTTGGAGTTATCCAGCTATGAATTTAAACCAAAACTCTTCCATGGCTTACTCCTGTATGGGTTAAGTACATCATAGTTATTTGATTTACAGTGCAAACCGCATATAAGGGATGCAGAGTGAAGGATACCCGATATAAGGGATAGTTGTTTAGGACATTGTTTAGTTTTACACGTACAAGAGCCTTACTTACTCAATCATGCTACATCGGATATTGATATAAGGGGAAAAGTTCTTTATCGAGTGGGGGGAAGGAAAAAAAAATGATGGACTGTCAATATGTCAATGTCAATCATTGCCCATTATGCCCTCATGTCACCTTAATTAGTTTGATTAATTGTCTAATAAATGTGTGTATGCATCTAGGAATCCAATAATATCAGTAATACATAATAAAATATCATATGTTTTCCATTGTGCACACATTCAACATTACATTACGACTAGATAAATTAGTAAATATACCTACGTAATGGTATAAGCTCATCCAAAATATGCATATCAGATATAAGTTGCAGTAACTGTATATAGGGGAAACCGCCTATGCGGAATAGCATTCCCTTGTCCCGCAAATTCCCTTAAATGAGGTTTGCACTGTATATCCGTACATATTGCATTACATACTAACAAACTAGTGTAATAGTTATGTAAGTAATATAATTATACTCTAACATAGATAATTTTAATTATGTAAGTAATATTGAAGGTACTATACTTAATTGCTTTATCGGTGTTGCATGAGTTTCCGTCGAATTCGACTGCGTTCGGAATTAAAGCGTTGAGCGTATCTTCATCATGGACGCACTAATTATTTTAATTATATTATAATTCTATTATTTCTATTAGTATCACAAATCACAGTGGGATGGAGATTTGAGTTGAACAGAGTGAGCGAAAGGAGCTTCGTCAAAGTTATCACGGCTCAGGGCTGAGTCAAAGTACAGTTCGTCACCAATGCGGCTGACTCGGAGTAATGAAGCGTGCAAATGACAGCATTATTCGAAAAGTCCGACTCCGCCACTTTCATCTCAGCGTTGATGGAAACCTGCCCATTTGTAAGTATTTCCACATATTAATCCCTCATCCTTACCACATCAATGTATTTTAAACACTAAAGATAAAGGCGAATTCCCCAGAATTCCAACAACTATGGTTGGTATTTCACTTAGCAGCCAATTATCTACCTACCTCTACTATTACTAAATATCTTTCTTATGACAATATACACAGATAGGTTGTTTACCCATTAATTTGTGTGATGCAAAATTACTCTAGTTTCTCTGTAAAATCATATCTACTTGTATATTTACATATTATTATATCAAGACGAATATCCAGGATGTTGAGTTGCTTACCCGTCGTGCATACATACATTACGCGGAATACAGTATACAGTAGCATTTATACACAAAATAATGTTACGTTAGTTGTGTATATATTCGGTTAGTTGTTAGTTATTATTGTGCCTTGCTGACATGACACTGACCGACTTCCGTAGAAAGAAAGACGCGAAAGTAAGAATTGTTTGTTTGTACTTTGTAGTTATAGATGAAACAATGTGAGAAAGTATGTTGGTATGGTTTGAGGGAAAGTGTTGTGTATTATAATAAACCTTTGCTAGATGATGAAAGCTCTGAATAAGTCTAAGCTAAGCTTGGAAACTAATAGTTAATAGTTGCGGAATTTAATAGAGCCTTTAATCGTATTTGCCATGTATTTACCAAACCCAGAGCACAGTAGTACACATAAATAGAGTAGAGCACTACACTGTGCACTGGAAGCAACATCTCTATTAAGTTAGGCTTCCCCTACACTGCATGTCCTGTCCTGTAGTCAAAGTGAATCCTTGAGTTGAGCTAGTCAGTCTGTCATGTCAGTCAGTCAGTCAGTCAGTCAATTCTTTGTCTTCTCCTCTATAATCCAGTGAAGGAGTGAACTAACTTGAGTGAGTATGCAGTGCATTGTTGACTTGGCTTTGGCTTGGCTGTAATACCCTAATGTAAGCCTGTGGGCATTTGATGAGACCGCAACATCAAAACCTTGTTCAGTCAGTCGCTCAATCAGTTACTTATTATATTATAGTAGAAAAATCGTCTGGCCTGGAACTACAAGTCATGTAATGTCAAAGTAAGTACAAGCGTAGCGTACCTAGAGTAGAACTACTACATACTACAAATACTATCCCATTGAATGGCATCCTCAGAAAAGCAGACATAAAGAAAAAGTGCATACGTAAGTAAAGTCAACCTCAACGTAACGTAATATAGTACGTATATATGTTACAGTCAAATTGAACATCCGATCCCTTGATAATATCAGTATCAATATCAACACTGTCTAGACAATTTGATATCAAATGCGCCTACTGTGTACTGTGTATTGTATCGTATTCCATAATATAACTATCCGGGACATGTTCAGTAAAGTATTCCTGTACAAATATTAACATAACTTTATTTAGAAGTTAATGAAATGAAAATTATCAATTTTAAGATAAATTAGACAATTTTTTTTTCAATGGAGAAAGTACAAGAAAACTTTCTCAACTTGAAATGTTCAGGCAGTTTTAAGAGATTTTGAAATTTTTTTATAAAACTAAATAAACTTCTTAAGATGTCCAAATTTGGCTACAACATGCATACTATATAATATAGTGATAGTGCACTATGGGAGAGATATATTGTATCTGTACATATGTATAGATGAAAATACATAGGAATAGGATGTAAAAGAAAATCAAGGCAAGGCAAAGGAAAAGCAACCCGGGGAGGCACTGCCATGCTATTCTAGGCCAAATCGAAGCAAAAGCAAAACCCGGCCAAGCCACACACACATGCACACAGCAACAGTCGTGATTATCATATTGATTATGTCTTTCTCGTTCCTCCACTCCCGTCCGTCCCGGTTCACGTTCAGCTCCACGTTTCCCTTCGGTCGTCTCCTCCTGATCATTCTTTCCATCCATACTCTCAGCGAAGAGATCTTTTTATAAATCTACTAAAGCTACATAAACTAATACTTTAAATATTTACTCGCTTTGCAATCCCAACAAAATCCCAAGATTATCTGACAATGCAATGTTTTCGACTCAAAGGTTTGCGACATTTCACATTATCCATATCTAACAAAAATAGACAGAGGCCATATCATGCCCATGCACGGACTCAAAAATAATAAACATATCACTTACCTTACCAAGGAGATGACTGGGTTTGTAGGCTTTTGTAACTTAATACTTTTACTTATATCTAGGTAGTACACAAAGCTTCCAATCCATACTACGCAAAAGGATCTACCGATTTATACCAGCTTTGCCAGCGGACCCAAGACTATTTTTTCTACGAACTAATACATCGTCTTCTCAATTCTTATTTAAAAGCGTTGTCAAGCAATGTAACCAACATCATTAGAGTTGTGGATAAAATTGAAACCTTTTCTTGCTAAATGAAATAGATTTGCAAGGTTTTAGATGCCATAGTGTGATCTAAGCGGTAAAATACTACGTTATTATGAACACTTTCCACCTTTTGCACCTTTTGATTTTGTAAAGTTGTTATACTTTTATGTATAAATAAGAAGGTAGGTATGCCTATAAAAGCTCTTTCAGAGAACCTGCCTTTACGAAATGCATAGTTGGTAACGGCTTTTAGTTAATTGGCCCGCAATTTGCTAAAAGTGGCTGGTTTGTAAAAACAACAAAGTTAAGTTTACAATATTTTACAAAAACCAACAGGGAATATCATACATACAAAAAATGTAATAAATGAATTAATTAAAGTTAACCTAAGCATAATGTTGAAAACAATATTACAAGCAATATATGTTTTGTATTATATTCTTTTGGATTCATTTGACTAATTATATTTCGACGTTTACGCCTATATATATGTACATGCTAACGTTAGCAGAATTCCGGACAAAACCAGAAAATCTAATAAAACACATTATTTTCGGTATGCACCCGCTGAATCAGTAAAATTACGGACTAATTAACAATAAGTCGTTTGTAACATAATGCATTTATCTGTATTTATCCAGAAAATACGTGATATGTGTTAACCTACACTGGACTAAATAGTTTCATAAGTATACATGCGGATTCTGCGATTCAAATTGAGTATCTCATAGTCAGTTAGTTTCAGTTAGGTCAACAACATGTCACGACTGAGAGTTGTATTTCATGTATACCCTTAAGCTTTGTGTTGTAAGTTGGGTTTAACTACACGGAATGCATTTGCATAATTAATCCCTAGAAGTGATACGCACAGGTGATCTAGTTAAGTAACTAAAGTTTTATGGAGCAAAGGAGCGAGCGAGCGACTGTGGTTTAATTTGCACTTGTACTACATGCACGTGGACCGTAATATCTTTAATATATCTAATGGAGATGAAAGTAGATAAATAGTTAGATAATGATGAATGATCGAAGGATGTGTCTGTGGCTTTGTTCATTGTTCTACGAGATTTACCTTCAAAGTATAGAGTCCTGGAAGAATATCTGTCACATCTATCCATTGGCAATCAATGTTGGATCGGTAGATATCTGCACAACCGACACTTATCCCTTGGTCCCCATAGTTGGCACAGGCATAGCGAGTCTCGCTTCCCGAAACACATTCATTATCCTCTAAACAGAAGGAGGCTTTGTGACCTTCTGCCACTTTTCGACCAAGATGGTCCAGAACATCGAAAACAGCAAAAACTTCCATACTGTGATAATGCCTGAAATACAAGGTATAATATATTATGTTGTGTCTTCAGTTCAGTATAATAATACTTATATCGTCGCTTATATAAGGAAAATACAGAACACAACATCTTTTTCCAAATAAAGAATACTTAAAACCTAAGGGCTTATAGTAACACAAACTTTCTCTAAATTTCAAGATGCCTATAACTAGTAACACGTACACTTTATACTATATTAATGTAACGCATACCCTTATCCACCTTGCTGAAAATGAAATAATGCAAGGAGGTAAATGCAAGACAAATTTCTGTTAAGTTTTCTTCATTCTAAATAAAATGTTGTGTTAGGTATTTTTATTATATAAGCGACGGTATCGGCTATACATATGTAATATCGGTATTAAATACATTAGCAAGCTTTCCAAGCTTAAGTATGTTTACTACTTAGACAAAGTTTATATTTATCTGCATTATAATACTACAACTTTATCATTAGTATTCGACAAATTCCCCAGTTCAGTTAAACTTGTGCTACATGCTAGCAATAAGTAAGTAGCTAAGCTAACATATCGTACAAGTAACTAAGGATATTCCTCCTGGCCAAGGCTAGGTACGCTTTTACTACTCTTTTCTATTGTGTTCTATTCTATTTTCTCTGCATGTGCTTTCATTTCGTTTACTTTTACAGCCGTGCAGCAGAGTGCAAATCCATTGTATCTATACATTTCTACATACATCTACTAAATATACTTATGCATACGAGCTCTTATACTTATATACCTCAACAAATAATATTATTCAGACTCCACCACATTTGTAATCCACTGCACTGCACTCGGTGATGTACCCACCGACTTCCATGCATCGATCCTTATTTCAACCTCTACCATGTATACCACATCCCATCATTCAGTATAACATGTGTGCTCTTTAGTACGAGTGTAAGCATGTAGCTACATGGATTCAATGACATACATCCAATTTACAAAGAAATTTTATTCTATTAACTTTGTCAGCGGTCGGTGGGAAAACCAGGCCTTTTATACTTTACACTAGCAAGCATGACAAGTTTGTGACCGCAAATCCCAATGTTCCAACTTTGTATTTAATATTACTTTGTAATCTCTCCTTTTGAAAATATATTTAGTTTCCAGACAAGAGAAGTGGATACCTTTTAGTGAAACGAATAATAAATTGAAGCGATAAATTGAAATTGAGCTAAATTGTAGTGATAAACCAATAAAATATATTGGCATTGATTTAGAAAATGTGAATGCAAAAATGTTAGTGCATACATATATGAAAGTGAGTTTTTACACTTGTTGGATTAAATTGGAATAGAGGAAGTCCTGCAATTTCATTTTTTATATGACAATTTCGTACTTGCATTGTTTAATTTATATTTATAAATGTTGAATGGTAAATATGTTTAAAAAATATGCATAAATACAAAAATGCATGCAAATCACACAATTCCATCGGAACTTATTAAACGTGACAAATTAACCGTCCCCCTGCCCCTGAATGTGGTACAGCATAAATTGTTCAAATGTACCTGGTAATGCTAAAGCCAATTTTTCTTGCTGGCTACATTCCATACAATTTTATCATTAAATGCGTACACCACAAACTTTTGCGACCATCTTGCATATAATCATTAAATACAATAAGTAAGCCAAATTTTCCATGAAGAGAAACGTATATTTGTTAATGTATGACGAAGTAACAATATAACTGCATGTATAATAACCCAACACCCAACTAAATCGAGATACTTAGAAAAGCATTTTCATACCCCAGTACTATTTTCAGTTATTCCATTTCATTATTTTCATCCCATTGTTTTCACACACATAAACATGGACTCACATAACACGAGTTATGTTTGTACTGTTCATACATGTATAGGCAGAGATAAATAAGTACGTACAATGCTATGTAGTGCAATACTTTCCCTTGGCTGTATCTCTATAACTCTCCATGCACAACTTGTTCCGAACAAAAGAGGAGCACTTACTTGCATTGCATTGCGCAACAATACTGTGCTGATACAACAATAGAAAGTTGGTTAGCAGAGTTGGACTGTGCCAACAACTACAGAAGCGATTTCTTGATTATTATATGGAATAGTAGTCTTTATATTGGGTGCGTTTGGCATATGTACTCGTATAGTAGGATTTTAGTGCAAACGAGCAAGTTTTACTTGCCATTACAAATCTAAAGCTACTGTACTTACATAATAGCAGTAAGCGGCTATATTTTATTGGAACTGCTATGTACAGATGCTAAAGTACAGTAGTTCACTTCTAAAATACTTTCTCTAAAATGTCGTTGGTGTTTTAGTGATCTATATTTGAAATAATAGCAAAGGCAGAAAGGTATTCACTCATGTTCAGTCAGTAAGTATTAGTCAAACCAAACCAGAGCAGGTCAGGTAACTAAAACTATGGTCCATATAAATAGTTGCATTCCAAAACTCTTGTTGGCAGCGAGATTTTAAGAATAGGCAAGTCAAGTCTGGAGAATAGAGCTCACCAAACGATGTGCACTAACATTTATATTAGACAGAGAGTGCATACAGTAAGGCAGTGGGAAAGTGGGAATAGGAGATCGACCAAGCATGATGTTTCTATTCATATTGAGGATTTGGATTAAGCACAGAATGAATGCAATGTAGCAACAAGGAGATAAAGGTTACGAGAGCGATTTCGTATGTCTAGACCCGGACTCTACTCCAATATCTGCCTGCCCGGCTGGAGTCGCACTCTCTCCTCTCTCTGGCTTGGCTGGAATTTCGAGTGGAAATGGAATTGAGTTCCTTGTCGAGCGACTGGTTTGGTAGGAGAGCCGGAGTAAAAGAAACGGGAAGAATGAAGCTTTAGAGAAACATGATATTAAAATAATGCCTTGCCAGAAGAGGCCAGGACAGAAGAGAAGAGGAGAAAGCTATATACCTATTCGTACAGAGAGCAGAGAAAGCAATGACTTTGACTTAACCCCTAGGTGTAAGTAGATATAACGTCTATGATATTGTAAAAGTAGTTACGTAAGTCTATCATCTAGGGGTCATCTATAATACTATCCTGTTAAACTCCAGTGGAAAGGTAGTAATGGTGAAAATTCGGTCCTATGATAACACTAGGACTATATATACATTTTTAATGTTGGTTTTAGTTACAGCTTTCACTTTCACTCTTTAAGTTTTCCTTTGAGGAACCGGAGCATAATATCTCACTCGCAACGACAATTTTATAAAATGTTTTTTGTAATGCTAGCAGGTGCATCGCTTAAATCATGTTCCAAAGTCAAGTTGAGAAAAATGATCTTTTGGAGTTAACTAGTAACTATTCCACAGGGATTCATATTAGGGGAGAATGCTACTATAATGTTTTTAAAACGCTTTGTAATTTGTGGATAAATGAGGGACTAAGTGCTGCTGCCATATTTTGGATTGCTCCAAAAATATTTCTTTTTTTATATTACTAGTAAATATCACAATTTTAATTAATTTTAAATTTAATCACAAGTAAAATACATAAATAATTACATGTAGTAAAACCCGTATATTCAGACTTGAAAATTATTTGAAATTCCATTCGGTGAAAATGTTGCTAAGAATTTTTTGGCTAAAGTAGCTATGAATAAGTTAAAATATTGCAGGAGATTTAAGTCATTTTGTCCATTTGTCCCGTTGTCTGGAACAGTGGAAAGCAAGCATGTAATCATGTAATATCAGTATGAGGGAAATGTATGTGGGAAAACTATATATGTTTAAAGGATGCTGAATGTTGAGGAGGAGTTCTCACGAATACAAGGAGAAAGTGCGTCAAGTTAAGTCAGGAAATCTGAATATAATACTTTAGCTGATGTGCATTCATGTATTAGTATAGTAGTTAAAGCTTGAAGTTGCTATATAATATACACCCTTAGAGGGTCTTCTTTACTAGTATTCCACATAAACGTAAGTGTAGTAGGAATGAGTTGAATGCTTGGAAGTACATACATTGCAGTGAATAGGTAAACTGTAAGTAGCCAGTCAGTGCAGTGTATTTAATTCCAAGGAAGCCCAGCCAAGCCAAGCCAAGCCAAGCCACTAATAGTGGAAGCACTCAAGAAGAGTCAAATGTAATGTGTTACTGTTATTTTATTGTACATAGAAAGATATTATAATGGGAAGTAGTAACTGTAGTAGTAAGCTTTCTCCTTCCTCATATTCTACAGATATCTACTACAAACATGAAGAAAGTATACCTTAATATGTACATATATATAAAATATAAACTACAGTAATATTATGCTGTGTGAATGTATGTATTAAAAAGATTATGGGAGGGGTATCCTATGCGAACAGAAACAGAGCTTCCTGGCCCATAGTTACTAATAGTACTTACTTACTATAGTTCTGTCTGTGGGAGAAAGAGGGAAATTGTATGAAGAGAAAAAAGATTTCCTTTCACTATATATTATCTAGTTCTCCTGTTCTTCTTCTCCTAACGTGTTTGCCGAAAGTAAAGGAGTAATATCAAAAAATTCAGGGAGTAGTGCAGAATCGTATAAAGTATACTTATCCCTGCTGTCATAATGGCCTACAATAATAACAGCCAAAGCAAAGCGAGAGAAATAAGCAAACCAAACCAAACCACGAATCAGCAGAGCCAGAGCTGCTAAGTGTAAGAGTTCTAACGATAAGTGTACTTATAAGGAGTATGAGTAGTAGGAGTAGGAAGAGGTTGGAATAAATACCATAAGAACAGAATTGAAAGGCAGAAAACACAAGAGTTAATTCTGGAGCAGGGATCGTCAACACTCCTTCACAGACTGGGTAAACAATTATGTTGTATAATTCAATAAATCTGGATGTATGGACAACTGTCCCTTGGAGACAGCGACTTCATGAAAAGATAATTAATCAATTAAAATTATGTAATATTCCAATTCTCCCGTGTTCAACTGAATTATTTTTTATCTCTTTCAAGGTTAATTGCCTTCCTTAGATTTTTTTGTAGTAAGCATTTATCTTAATGATCAAACTTTCAGTTTTGTTGATGTTTCGCAAATAGAATTGTAAAAAATGTTCAAAATTGTTTATTCTAAGATGCTATTGGGCTGTTTTTGGTTTCAGGATCCATCCCCTGTTCAAAAAATTGGAAAAATTGTCCACAAATACTTTTCCAAAAAGATCCAATCAAAGGTGTAGCAGTAGAAAATAAAATAACAACTTTACCCGTATAGTCAGACATTAAAAGCGCACTTATACACCACATGTTAAATGACTGATAATTATAGCCCCCTCTGCGACCCACATATACACTTATATATGTTGGGGTCTTGACAATCCCTGGATTGTAGTTCTGAGTTGCTCTTTTCATTCAATCCCTTACACTTTCACAATAGTAGATATACATGAGTCAAGTACATCGATTCGATGATTCGAGTTCGACTGGACACTGAAACTCAGAATATTATGAGACTGGGCCTCACTCAGACTGAAGCTCAAGTCTCAAGGAAGTGAGCTGAATGAAGGAAGGCAGGGCAGAAAGGAACTCAGTTCTCAATATAATAATAATGAAAGATTGCTTTTATGTAGTTGCACTGCTGCACGCTTTGTTGAATTGTCAGACAATAAGAATTACTGACTTACATATGACAAGCGTGAAATTGCCATAAATGTTTTGGGATGGCTGGACGAAAGTCGGCATTCCCTTTGTTTACGATTCGGGCTGTAAAGCGGAGAAGTCGTCTTGTTTCCAAATGCCATCCGTATGTGTTGTCATTCTGGGATCTAGAAGCAAAACAGTCTCTCAGGAAAAAGAAAAAGGAAAGCGCTGTTTTATGGTAAATTCGTTGTAACTCACTAAATGTATGTAGGATTTTCACTACGGAGTCTGGGACTTTCTCCCGTAGTTACTACATACAACTACATCCATTTAAACATACGCATACACATTATTACTGCTTTCCATCTTCTCTACTCCACATTGTTTATTACTCCCAGATTGGACGTGGACGTAGTGTGTAGTAGTATGTACTTGCATTCATCTACGACTACGTACGTACACGCTCCATGCATTCAACAAATAAAACACCACGGTAATTGTCTTGTACTTATACTGATCGTGAGTGAGTTGTATTTTTCGTTAAATGCCCGAATACCGACATGACGTATAACTTGTTATAATGTGGCATCCACATTGTACACACTCATATTTACAATTTACATCGCGAGTAGAAACATTTTTCCAAGGGATAAAAATGTTTATACTGCAGAATGATATAAAATATAATATACATACTTACAATGCAGGGTCACATTCTCACAACCGTTGTCATTATTTAGATAGGGCAAGGAACTGATTTCTTTTGCGAGCTAAATGTAAAGTTAAACATCTATCTGGCAACTCGCATACGGAATTCTGTGTACTTAGCCTTTTTATTTCTAGTACACGGACAAAAGGCAACTTGATTTGAGATTTAATTTTGTATTAAAATATTATACACAAAGCACTCGTCATTCGGAGTTCAAAATAGTCCAGGCAGGCCAGACAACAGAAACTCCTCCCGAGTGCTAATAAAATATCCAGTAATATTTTTTGTTCTGCTGCTCTTTGCCCTTTTTCCATATCTTTTATAAAAAGTAGAGAAATTATTGCCGCCTTCTCACGTCGACAATAATTTCTACATTCGGCAATACGCGATGTTGTCATCAATTTCTTGATATTGCTTCCCACCATGACACTTTTATTCGAAAATTATTTCAAGTGAAAATTTGTGAAAATCTAAAATGTTAGTTTCATAAAGCCGAGTACGATGTAGGTATATTTAGTTATTTGGGAAAAATTTAATCTGTGTAGTAAGGGTCTTAGGAAAAACATCAAAGTGAATGTACAGTCCTTGGCGGCCTAGGGAATAAGTTTTACTATTTTAACTCGAGAAATTAAGTGGCACTTAAAATGCATTTGTAATGCTTATACAAAATGCATCCATATAAACAATTGCAACTTTTGGTAGTAGAGAAAGAGGAAAGTCCATTTCATGAAAAAATAATTGCATTGAGCTGCATGTGCAGATAGTTAGGTCCAGATATCGGGTTTGAGAAGTCAACGACATTTAAGTAGCGGTTGTGGTGAGATAGTTGGAAGTTAGTATGTATAATATAAATAAGTAAAGTGTTGCTCAAGTGAATCTGGACCTGTAGGCGGAGGACGCTAAGCAATTTTCCTCCATGGAGCACTGGAGAAAGTACAGTTGTTTATCTTCTAAGTAGGATGAGCGTTGTACTTCGTAAGCGTCTGGAACCAAATCGGGAAGACCTATTAGAGTCAAAGAGAAATCGAGGCTGTCGTTAGTTTTAAAAAAATGGAGCAGAACTCTTTGGCTAATATCGAAAAGAGCATAGTAGTGTAAGCGGAAGAAGGGAGTTGTTCTTACGAGCGGTGCAGATGACAGTGGCAAAGTTGCGTCCATTTCCGGGACAGAAAGCTGTCGTATTGCTGGGAACATCGTGATGGTAGCACTCCGCCAATTCGCTCTCCTTCCCTCGGCATTTCACTCCAGTTGTCACGATATCAGACATATTCCCACCAAAGTAGTCTGTCTGTGGAGCATCTTGAGCAAAGCCTAAACCAAGTTGACGGCAGATAACTGCTCCTTCCAGGAGCGACCATCCGTCACCGCAAATCAATCCCCAAGCTGTAGCAAACACAAATCTGGATTATATACCTAAATACACTCCCAAATCACATTCTCTAGATCAACACGAACAGCCCATCAAATAGCTACATATATACGGGAGCATGACGTAATGAAGCAAAACGCCGTCTATTAAAGAAACGACAGCAGCTAGTTTTATTTTCTTCTTCGCGTTGCTTCGATTCTGACTACGACCATAATTTCATCCTATTGCACCTTTCCTCAAATTACCGTTACCATTCTATAGAATATTCTCAGGACAGACGGAGAAAGAATTACTTTCATCAACTACAAATAAATTCATATTATTCTTACTTTGATAGACAAACAAGGGATTTTGATTTCACATTTTTCTGATGAATAATAAGAAATAATACTGTGGCTTGTGATTAGTGTCTCTAATTTTATATTATTGCCCGTATTTACATTGAACAATGCATAAGAAATTGCTAAATTGGATGTATTCAATTCAGCCTCACCATAGGGAGCAAACTCCAACTGTACTTCTTAAGAGAAAATAAACAAATTGGGATAATTTGATAAATAATAATTTGATAATAGTAAAAGTCCTTTGACTTTATAGTTATCTTGACTATTTTTACACAGTAGAATGTGATACAAACTCTGTAACCCTCCTTATGCATGGCTGAATACAAAAGCCACGCCTCCGTCGCGTCACTATTTCTTCTACAAATGATTCTGGTAGGTATATTTGTATCGTCTAGAATTGGCTCAAACTAAAGACCCAATTACTTCACTTTGATAGCACGGGAATCTAAATACTTCCGGTGAAGCGAAATACTTTGGAGTGACAGGGAACTGTCTATCCTCAAATCATGAGTAAAAGGGCTCCAGTTATTATAAGAATCAATTTCACTGACGAGATGAGTTTAACCCCGAGGTCGTAAACTTTAATTAAGTACCACTGACATATCTGTACTTATCGGAAGTACATAGAAGGCATAACAATAATTATTTCCATATTGGGATCGGAAAGGTTTAAAACTGTTTGATCATATTACGTAATACGTCCGTACCTTCTAGACATATTGTACTAAATAGGAATTGCATTAGGTTAGGTTTTTGACAGTTTACTTTTATCTTTAGCAATGGTTAGACAGCCAGGACAGGATAGCCGGGGAAAGAACAGACAACATACTACACTACAAAGCGAAGATAATATTAGTGAAAGTTTTTTGATGGATTTGAACAAAGTAGCTTACGCTCATTAGGATGAAGTTGAACCATAATTCTTCCTTCGCTAGGAACACGACCTCCAGCCAGCTTAACTTCAATTTTCTGTGTGTTTGAGTCGGAGTTTAGCTTTGATTCGATTACAAATAGTTGTTCATGATTGAATAGAGATAGATGCACAGAAGAGAAAGTGAAGAGAATAAAGTGAAAGTCAGGCAAATCAACTCTTCACTCACAACAATCAACTCCTCTCATCGCCTCATAAAGTAGCAAGCTGTCAAAGTGACAGCTCGTTTTGTTAGCGATTTCCTTGGATTGGATGACATAAATAAGTACTAAAGGCACTGCCAAGCCAACATAAATAAACTCACTATATAGCTATCATACATACGTAAGTATGCAACCAAATAACTTACACAATTCAGCTATCTAGAATATATGTACTACAGATATAATACAACTAAAGTAAATGGAAGTACAGTACAAGTCCATCATTCTCCTCCTATGCACTTTCAACCCACACTAAATTACACTTTCACTCACAATCTGAACAAACAGCTCATTTTGTGTACATAATATTACAGTTTACATTTACAAATGTTCGCCATTCACATAGATTCTCTATAATCACGTTCACTACATGCTGAACTGATTTAATTGCATATTTACATCCAAGACTAATTACACTAAATACAGACTCCACATAGCTATTAATGAATAACTTTACTATTACATAATATATTATTTATGAACTCATATGGTATAGGTAGGTAGATAGTCTTTCATTTAAAAAGAATATCAGTAAACAAATATTTTGCCGTTTTATGTATAAGACTCTATACAAAAGCATCCTTCTGTGCATTATAATTATATACTAGGCTGATTCAGTATTCAAAAGCATTTATATTGAATAGACCATGTCTACTACTTCCCTATGGAATATAACAGCCAATGTGTAATTTAAACTAGTAGATCAATAAAAGTGTTTGGTAATTGCAGCATTATTTAATGTGATGCTGACATCATTATTATTGTCAATTGTGATCCTGATAAGGGATATAAAGAATTGGGAAACATCCATTGAAAATTGATTAATGCCTCTACATTTTTAGTTTAACTACATCAAGAGTTATTATTTCCTGGAAGATAACTCCTCCGAGTAAGTTTTATTGCACAAAGTCTGTTATAAATCTCTAGAAAAAAATGTATTCAGAGTATCGAGTGTGCTTTTGAATAAATGGACTTATCGAGCTGTGTCATATTTATTCGACTCTTACTATTCCAACTCTTTCTCAGTATAGAAATCGTTATATGTTTAGTATTTTATATTTCAGATTTCAATGTAATAGCAACGGGGATAATGGGTATTTTTATTTGCAGATAATATAGTAGTAACCTCAGGATGAGATTTATTTTATACGTAGAGACAGTTTAGTTCCTATTTAGTTACCTATGCGTGTATGTAGTAGTAATGTCTTGACTTTGACATCCTATTGCATTACCTTCTATTTTCTATCTACCTTAAGTAACCCCTGGATATAACGATAACGATGTGAGGCTGCATAGCTAAATAATACAGTCTATAAAAGGAGTGTGTTCTGCAAGACTGGGACATGTAATAATGTATGTGGGTCGTTCGCTTACACATAACATTATCCTAACACACTGCATAATGTGGTACACGACACGCATCGAGTGCCTTACTGCTTGCTACGGTGCACATTTATATATTTTATATATGAGGCTCCTTTCTCCTACTTTCTCTCCGTTTATATGTACTGATATAAATGTCCAGGCTAGGGTTTGCTGGCACAATGATGTGAAGTCAGGGCAGAGAATAAAATAGAGCCCAAGTTGAATCAGCAGTTCCACGGAGATGCAATGGGGACGTGTGTGTATGTATGCAATGTAGTTGTGTAGGTTTTTATATCTCTTGGCTTGGCTTTGGCTTTGGCTCAAGCTAGTCCCAGAGTCAGAGAAAGAGAGAAAGCAAGTCGAATTAAGTTGAGTGAGTGAGTCTATATAAGTATTGATTGCATCTGAGTGAGTGAGTTGGCTTGGCTGACTTTAGAAAGGCTAATGTTGCTCTGCTTTTCAAGATCCTCACTTAGTCTACTTTAGTTTAGTAGTAGTTATCATCTTTACCTGAATTTTCTTCCTGGGAAATAGTTGCTTGGGTTTCGCAGTGGTGTATGCAAATTCCTGAGACGTGGCTGCTGGACTCACTTTTGCACAAATAGCTCCCGCAGTTTCTGCATCCGTGCAATCGTGTGTTCCCCAACCGTCGTGTCGGCAGTCTGTCAATTTTTTCTCCTCCCCGTCACACAGTACATTATCCATCCAGTAGCGTGCTAAGTGAAATGTCATTCTTTATTATCCACTTATTCATCCTGTTTATATAACCTTCTTTAGCAAGTAACTATCCACATAATGCAAAATTCAATGCAATATAATAGCTTTTTACAATACAGTACACACGCATAGCATAGATGGTAAATGTATTTAAGTATGTAGCACCTTTGCAGCTTAAACTTAAACCCACCATAATACATAAGAAGTATAAACGTAGAATTCAACACAGGATTAATAACACCATTAGCCTGTCATGATATTTAATACTGTAAGATATAGTTATGCATCCTACCATCAATTTATTTATTTACGTCACACAACTAACTTTGAAAAATTACTTGAGGAATTTAATCAAACTATGAATTTATTTTGCAATATACATATATTATATTCGCATCACATCACACAACGCATTTTGGCATACATATATTAATATACATGCCAACCTGTGTATATTATGTAAATAATAGTTTACATATACCTACCTAGATAAGTACACATTTTTGCATGAATAGTAAGTACCTATATGTTATGCGGTGGGCTATAAATGCTTTAGCTCAATACTATCAGATTTCAAAAGGACTACCTCGGCAGTAACTACAACTAGGTAAGTTAATATGTACAGTTTGCCTGGCGGCTGGGATCTAAGCAGAGGCGAACCTTATTCAGTTCACCGTCAGAAATCTGAACTTGTTTTGTTCTTGTTGTGAAAGATAAATACCGTTCTGCTGTTCACTCAGACATCAGAAACTGATATGTTTTGATAGTTACTCATTGTTTTCTATAGCAATATTACCGTCAATTTTTTAGATGCAGATGTTTGTGAAGTTTTTACATGTACTATACAACCAGAATCCAATTTTCTCTTTGGTAATTTACTTTTACGTACCGTCTGGCCAGAATTATTGACCAATTCTCAAAGAAAGCATATTGTATAACATCGTCAACAACCAAAATGTCAATAAGGCAACTGCAATTTGTTATTTCAATGAATTAGATTGAGGACTATTATTTAAATACAGTATTTACCGTAGTAATAGATGAAAATTCTCAATTTTTGAAATGCTTGAGCAAGTTAGTTAACATAAAGAGCAATATGTATATAAACTGTTTTGCAAAACATGCTATGGTTTTAGGATTAGTGCTAATGTGCCAATTTCGAGTTAGAAAGCTAGCGATTCATTAAATGTATTAAGTAAACTAAGTAGTTGTCCTTCGAACAAAATAATTCTATTAAAGTCCTTGCAATTTTATTTGCATTTTAACGCGCATTTACAGAAGAAGGCTATGGAAGATTCAATGAACCATTTTATAGCATTTTATAACATAAGTATGTTTGTGCAGGCCGTACGTACCAAATAAATTAGATTGACTAACTAACGCAAAGTCTGACTGAACATGAGCTGAGTTATTTAGCAAAGGTAAATGTGAATACTTATACTATCAACTTATGTGTATGTATTTCCTGTAGGCAGAAGACACTGTTGTGAGAGAATTTAATTAAAGTAAATGTTCAATATTTAATTTAGTTGTGTTGAAGAACGGTTGCAATTTTCAATTTGGCAAGAAGCCTGCATACACTATTTTGACAGTAGTAGAGGAGACTGGGAAACTAGAGCAGGCAGAGGCAGATAGAGAATTTGATGAAGATCTTTTGTTTATATGAGTGAAGGATTTACTACCCGTTCGCTTGCAGCACAACATAATTATAGAATTCACTCTTACACGTTCTTTCCATCCAACTAACAATCCAGCATAACAAATAACAGTAAGTAAGTAAGTATTCGTCCTACAAATATTATATCTACATACTGAGCAATCTATCTGTACTACCCAAATGATTTATTCTACTTCGTTTACTCTACCACCAACTAATGCAAGTTTCCTATACAATTCAAATTAACTATTCTATTAAAGTTCAAACGATGAGTGTAGTTGTAGCTATGCAAATATATAGAGAGAAAGAGACAGGATATTATTACAGCAAATCCCTTTACTTTCGCAGAAAATTGTGCCAGTGCTATGTCAATAAGTTCGTTCACTACACTACTCTTCACCGCTGAACAAAGTCAATTAGTAATGGAAAAAACATTTCTGCTGACGATCAGTAATTGAAACTAGCTCAATATTGCTAGTGTGACCGTTGTAACGTAACACTAACTCTACGCGTGAGAGGTGAATATTGCATTATCCTCTGGTATTCTGATTGAGATGACGGTGTTAATGATGATGAAACGATGATAGTAGTACTAGCAGCACTACATAAAAATGTAGTTTAACTCAGCTGCAACAGTATACTTACATAAATAAGAGTGAGTCCTTTGAGTCAACAAATCAGTTTTGAAAGACTGTATGCTTTTAAATAAATGAAAATATTTTCAAAACTCTCATAGACTCACAACTGTTTTTCTAATGGATTCCAAGAAGTTCGCTAATGATGCTTACTAATTGTATATGAGAAAATCCTCATTTTGTTCTATAGAAAAAGATTATATTTTTAATTATTGACATCGATTAAAAAATAACAACGAAAGCCTATTTAGTTCATCATATTGAAAAACAGTATTACAGCAACGTTAACACGATGATAAGTGGAAAACCTAATTAACTATTTCCCTGATTTAGTTTACGACTTACATTATTTTATGTATGTACTAATTGTAAGCTGCCCTTAAAATCAAGTTCTGCGAAAGTGCACTTCAGACTTTAATAGTTTGAATGTTAGAGTTGGTTCTGCCTCATTATTTAGAGTGGTAAGTAGTAGTACCTACCAATTTTATGGAAGAAAATAATGGACTCAAGAACCCTATTGTTACGCAACACGTGTTTTTGCTTCAGTAGTTACTCCTGTACTCCTGTCATTATTGCCTTTTGGCCAATTTAGTAACTTAAAGCTACGACTAGGTGCTAGAATGTTAATAAAATAAATAAAAAAATAAAATTCAGCTTTATAGTTATGCAAGCAACCCACGACACACGGTCAATGGTCAGTAGTACTCATCTGTTGTGAGTACCACCGCTTTTCAGCCCGGAACTAGGTACTCCTTCTACCATCTTACTGATAGATTAATCGAGTAGTTTAGCTATTCGGAAATCACAGCCTCAGTTGGATTTTACACTCTCATTTTATTTTATTATTTGGTGCTCAATACGCTTTTCATATTGTCAATACACATTCGAAATTCACTAAAAAATATAATTAAAGTAAAAATATAGTAATTAAAAATGGTAATTAGTGGGAATTTAAAACAAAGTGAACACACGGCGCTAGCTGAACGGCTTTAAGCAGAATTGACGTGTATGGGACTGAAAGGTTTCCAGACTGTGATCTCTCTTTGCTAAACTCTCATGGAACCGCTAGTATCATGACCAGTAGAGATAGTGTGGTTATTACAAAACATAGTAGGCTATAATTATAATACATTAATATAATAATTAGTAAAAGATCAAATAATTTCCTTTTCTTATACACATCTTTTTATATTAATAGAATGTTCTTTCATATGCTTCTAATTTGAAAGTTCTAGTGCGTAGTAGAAATATGTTGCATTTATTTGCATTACAATATGACAAATCTGTCTATTCGGATGTATCTTTTTATTGCGACTTGTGTGATTACAAATATTTCTTAGATTTGTCAAATAATTTTCGACTGTGCGTGTGTGTGGTGACAAAAACGTCAACGAGCATACCTAAATAGATAAAAATAGGCAGTAAAGGCATGTCGATAGGTTTGCCTCAGTATTAGTGTGTAGTGCATCAGGTAGTATTAGCCACCCAGATAGTTGCACGCAACGCAACACGGCGAGAGATATTTGTCACTTGCCATTACGTGACATTATATTGTGTGGCAGTATTTACAGATATAATAGCAGAAAGGTGATTTAGGTATTCTGATAGTGATGGTAGATGTTTGGTATAAGTGTTAGTATATTAAGTAAAGCAAAGGTTTAGGCTAAGTAAGAAGGCTTTGACATTGTGGTAAATATTTTGCTTACTTCGTGCAGGACCAAATCTCCCGTTGTGTGTTGCTTTAATGTCAACCTTCATATCCGGTATATCTACGTCGTCGGCAGTGTATCCAAGTTGTCGACACACTACTGTGGCTTCCCTAATATCCCATTCATCATCGCAAATTGGCCCCCATCTGTCATCGTGAAAGATTTCTACTCTCCCTAAATGAAAAGAAAACAAGGAAATGTTTCAGTTATACATACTTTGACACGTGAAAGCTTCACTCTCTTGATCCTCGTCTGTCTTACGACCAAAGTAAAAGTAAAATTATACAGCTTATAAGATTTGCCAAGTTAAATGCTAGACACACAAATCTAGTTATAAGCACTCAGAATACACTTCGCTAAACCCCTATTTACATTATGCATCACTTTATTTACCTTTCGAGGCTTCCTACTAATATTCCTACTATATATGCAGCAATAAGGTATGTACTGAAAATGAAGGTACACATTTTAATGCACCTAGCCATTTTTCGTCCTCGTCTTAATTACCTACGTACTTTGAAATCAAAAAGCTCGTTTGAGAAAACTTCGAAAGGATTGAGATAACAAATTCAACATTCTACAATAATTATGTTCTTGAATGGGTTTTGATTACAGTTCCTGTTAAGAGTAAGCACAATGCCACTAATATTGTCTTCAAAACAAAGATTACTAATATTAAAATACTTTTTTTTGAAATTAAGACAATTTTTGTTGGAACATTTATAGGATATAAATTGATGATCTTGCTATATTGCTTGTTGCCCAACGTATGTTATACTAGCTTCAAATGTATATGTCCCCAAAAAATTATTTTGGGGTAAAATAAGCTATTCCAAGAATATGATGCCATACATGCACATATTAATATACTATTTGATGCTTTGTAATACCTTTTTCGCACTTACGTACCTATTCCAAGTAATTCCACTTAAACTATATATTATATTATACAGACACAAAGATTGATGCTAATTACATAAGTTTGAATATAATATTCCGGTGTAATTAGAATGAAGTAGGCAATTGCAGCTAAGCATCTCTTTCAAAAGGATGTTCCTTTTCTTCAAAGCATTCATGTTCTCTCTGAAGGTATGAGAAAACACATTTTGGCAACTCAAGTTCTATATTAATTTATGCAGCTAAAGATGAATTTCTTCGTCGCTTTTCCGCAAAGGAAAGCTCTTCAATTTATGAATAAGGGCGTAACTAATTCATATTTGTAAATAGTTACATGAGAACAATGTGTAATATATAGTTGTCTCCCTCGTGGTGTCGAGTGAAGTAGGCCACTTTGTAGTGTAATAACAAATTACAAGAAAATCCACGTTCCATAGCGCTTTGCTCTTAGAAATTCTGGAAGTGCTTTATTTAATAATAACATAATTACCAAATAGGATATACTGTAGTAAAGTCTCCAACAAAATAATCAGGGAAATGCTTTAGTTAAATTAGGACATCTCATTTGAAGCTTAAGAAAATCCTATGAGATGAATTGAAACCAAGTAGGTAAGTAGCACGTACAGTACATCATACATTATTATTCCACTATGTCTGTACTACTGATACAGAAACGTTTAGTTTTGGGAATTGTTTTCGTGCTCTTGGCTATCCTATTTCGTTAACGAGCCAAAGCAGCTAATGATGAAAATGATGATATTTTGATAACCTCACGTTTGTAGTCCAAATCAAATACATTTTATTTAGGTATGTAGATCATGTCATATACATAATTTTCTAAGGTCAAACATGTACACATGCATGCATCTTTCCTATATTTATGTGCCCATTGGATACGTGATGAGATGGCTTATTAATATTTTCATTTACTGTTACTATTCATATATTTACATGCACACTACATATTCCTCCATTCATCCGTGGTTTTCGACGTCATTACCATTGACTTCCTTACACTATTTCTATTACACTTTACATCACACCTACAACCTAAATATAAACCCCAAATTATCTATCGTATTGTGCAACCATATACAAAGTAACTTTGCATACATGTCTGCGTTAATTTGGGTAGGACAATTTCATTTATATATAAAACCAATAAATAAAGGTGTATTTACTGTGTGGAGAAGGAATAATAGAATTGTGTCAAAAATAATTGATTTTCATAAGCTGTTTCAACTAAATAGTCCGTGGAATTTAATTTCACCTTGCAAATATTTCAGCAGAGTGAAATAACAAATGATAAAATATTTTGTACAATTTTAGTCAAGGCATTTTTAAATTACTGATTGTTGGCTGATGATCTATTGATAATAAAAGTAGGTATACATAATATTAATTATATGTATGCACGAAGAAGATATAATCATAGCTGTAACGTTTGTACTTTTCCTGGCGTGAATTTGAAGTGACAGATTTATGTCAACTTACTATAGTTTTACATGGCAATAAAACATGACGTAAAGTGCCCTAATATTATTGTAAATCATTCTGGAGTATTTCACTATTTCCTGAACAAAACTTTTACGCTTATCGGCAGTATTAAAGCAAGACAATTTTGCATGCCGTTACGCATGCTATGCTATACCTAACAACATGACATGTAACTATAAGTGTCAGTATATATTATGAAAGCTTATAGGTTAATTGACTATGTGGCATAGTTTTATTTACTTGTGTCAGTTAATATAATGCATAATATTGCAAATAATATGGATTCAAAGTTTTATATTATAGTTGAAGACTTGAAGAATACGGCTACATAAACCTTGATGTGATTGTGTGTTCAATTAGAATGAGACAGATGTGGAGAGATACGCAGAACAAATAATTTATGGGGTGATGAACTCAAATGTAATCTCTGCCAGTAGTGAACTTACACATTTATGTATTTTTAATGACAGTTCTTTAGGCGTCTTGTTCTCATTTATTAATGGAGGCAAAGAGCGATATTTTGTGGGTCTCACTCACACACAAGACGAGTCCAGCTACTTAAGTAATAACTAACAGATGAAGATCACTACTCTACTATAGTGAGGGTGAGATTGAAGAGTGTCAATAAAATAAGTGTATGAATGTAATCCGAAAGAGAGGAGAAAAAGAGCCATTTCAGAAATTCCACTCAACTCACTCCAGTTCCAGCCAAACTCCAGACCAGATCATTCTTAATGTCAAATCCACATGAATATCCTCCTTTTAGTAGAATTGTTCTGACGGCAGAGAAGAAATTGCTATTTACTCTCGCCATACATCATCTCAATTTCACGCATATTATGTCGATAGTGTCAAACTTTCCTACAACTTTTACTATTTAGCTATTTCCTGTATAAAATATGCTACAAAACATGTCAATCTAACAATAACAATAAGGTAGAATACCAATATTGTTACTTTGAGTATTTTAAGCTTCAACACATGATTGCATTGTTGCGCTAATAACTCAGAAACTGTATAATATAATATAAATACATATAAAGCAGGCTATCCTATCGCTATTATAGTACGTATACTGGATGGCTCAGTGAGTCATCCTGCGTGTATGTCCAGTAAAGGAGTCTGGCTATAAAACATAATAATTGTGTTTATCTATTTATATTCTACGTATTTTCAATTTGTTCATCATGCTCTAATAATCTCAAGATATTATTCTTTTCATACGCATTATTATGTACATAGTTCTAATCTTCAGTTCTGCATAAATAAATGTTGCCCTGTTATGAAAGTTTTACAACAGACTTATAACCAGCAGACGGTGTGTAGTGCAGAATACAGATTGTAACACAAAAATGCAATATAATATCGTGTGTCATTTCAAAAGTTGCTTAATCCAAAACTGCCTTGATTTCAAATGCTGCTTCATACAAAATAAAATGCAAAATAGTTATATCTCACTAAACCAAGATAATTTTTCTACATATTACATTAAAACTTATATATATTGTAAAAATAATGGCAATACTTTACGTTCACATAATACATATTACAAATGCGTGCAGATAACATTTAGTAGCTTTGGATTGTGGGTGGGGTACTTTGTGCAGTGGCTCGGAATGGAGTCACCTTTGGATTAAGCAACTTTTGGAATGACACACGGCATGCTAGTTCAAATGCGTAAAGAAAGTCTTTTTGAAATTCGGACAGGGAATTTCATAAATGCTCTCAAGGAATCTTACAACAAATCCTGATAACTCTGAAATTCTTTTAAAACGTCTTCCCCCGCAGATAACTATCTGATTACATACATTCCATAAAATTTCCCCTTTCTAAATCAACCGTTACTGTTTATGAAATACCATGTAATATTATTCAAACAAAAATACATTTTTCATATATTTTAGTATGTGCACTTCTTGTTTGTTTTTTTATCTTTGTTCCGCTCTCCCCAACCCACTGGGGAAATGCGATTTATTCTGCACAAAGAGCGCTTTTAGTGACAGTTATAACATAACGAATGTATGAGTAGCTACAAAACCATTATTAGTTTTACGTTATTTAAGTATAGAGAAGTTGTATGATACCAATGCAATGAGGCAAGTCTTAAATATCACTGAATTAATTAAACGTGCTTTGGTTGCCTCTTCAAAGGGAATTTCGCTTCGTTGAGTCGGCTTAGCGTCTCCACTTTTTAGAAGATCATTTCTTCCTTTCTTTTCTTGGAAGAGTTGTATTTGTAAAAACAGCTTTATTAAAGATATTATTTACTTGACAGAGACAGAACGAAACGTAACTCTCTCCCAGACATAGACGTAAATATTATTTCACAACTAATTCGGCCTACTTACTTATTACATATATTATTATGGCATATATTATTATACTTGTATGCTGTGCGTGTATGCTCACAAGTAATATTATGTATTATACACGGACCACTAAAAATTACTACAGCAGCGAACACATATACAAATAATACAATATTTTGTACCACAGGATTATACATCATGCTAGAGCTAAGCTTATTACTTATGTTGTTTTTCATGAAATGGATATCAGCCTTTGCTCTTATACAATCGCAATTAAATGTAAGTAGACGTAATATTTGGGAAAGAGCTCTGGCTAATAATAACAATAATAATACAAGTATAGTGTTTCATGTTGCACCAACCAACTCCTAGTGTTTGGAGTACTAGGAACTTTGTAATTGCAATTACCTAGTTCTATTTATAAGGTGAAAATAGATACTCATCAGGATATCATTACAAGAAACTAAAATGACTACTTTCTCTCTATGGTGCAACGAACACAACTAACCCTAATCTAGTGTGTGCTAGTTTAACTTTGTTGCATAAGCATTTGCTATTATTGTATAACGTAGAATAATGGCGAAAGTGTAAGGAATATTAATTAACGGTAAGCGCTACAATATTACTTGTCTATATACATTTATGCCAATAACTACTACGGCAAGTTACGCAAATCATGGAGTTCGGCTTTCTCTTACGTGGTTACTGGTTACCAACAACTAGGCATCTGCATACATTTTCCTGATTTTGGATGTCTCTTTATGTTATGAAATAGTAACTAAATATGCCAGACTTTATACTATATAGTATGCCTTAATTATTACAGAGCAAAGTTGAAAGTACAGTTATAATAATAACAATTGTAACAGTTCATTGATAATTCTGGATCCCTAATACTTATATGTACAATATGCAAGCGTATGATACCTATTATAGTATGTTAACAACATACATAGGTCGGTAGAGCATAAAATAATTTGATCTACTATCCAATACAATGAACCCGATACTATTATATGTTAACAGGGTGTCTATCCCACCTGTATAATGTACCCTATCCGATAATAGCATTATATTTCGTCTAAATGAAAGATTCATGTCAGATTTTATTGTTATTCGATGGGATAATGAACTTTCGATTAATGTTTTGTAGTTAGTAAATTCTTTAGGTTAAGTTTTGTAGTTGTACAAATATTTATGTGTAGTACTGTGATGGGAAAGGTTACTGGTTACCTTCATGCTCATTGGATCCATCGACGAGTCTAAGTGAGCCATCTTTGACACGGCGACTCGTTCTCATAAGTTTTCTAACCAACTGGGCCTTTTTTACCCGTCCGTCATTCTCCTCCCTCCTGCTTCGCGGCTCCCGAGCTTCAACCAAGTGCACAGGCACTAAAAAGGCTAAGCAGATCGCGTATGCTACCGAAGCACAAAGAAAAACTCCAAGTTTCATCGTGGACAACGGATATTGGAGCAATTATAGCTATGATCTTAGGTATCTATGAAATAAAAGTAGGTATAAGTAGACTAAGGTGTGTATGTAGTATGTTATGTGATACTTCTGTACAATAGCGTCGGAATTAATTAAGTGACTTGTCTTTTCCTAAGAATGTTTAAGTTCAACTTCACTTTAATCCGAGAAGTCAGCGGAGCATTAAGGTGTGACAAAGCTTCCTCCGAGTTTCTTGCTTGAGATAAACTATTTGCCAATTTGTGTTTCTGCTGAGTGGATTGGATTGAACTAGTTTTCACTGCTTTATGAATTAACACATTTATGTAGAATATTTACAAACACTTTTACTAAGCTGAAAGTTGTGTTTGTGTTGTAAACTAATAATTTCAAGTTTCTTCTATTGGAAGCACTGGAGGGGAACACATTTACTATTATAGTAGTCAGTAGTACGAGGATAATAAGAGCTAGTTTGCGATGAGAGGAAGGAGAAGGAAGTAGAGTAAGTAATTCAATTGAATGAGTGAAAGCGAATGCTCTTTCTGGTTCTTCCGCTAACAAACTACTTACATAATACTCCAGTTGGGCAAATGAAATGAGTTTAGTTGTAAGAAAGGAGCCGAGAACTTCTTCTCCTGTTTACTAACTAGTTATTTAGTATAAAGTATCTGTATACCTACATACATAACATACATATAGATAACTACCTACATACAAACATGAATTGAGTAGGAAAGAAGCAAGATTATTTTTAAAAAGGATTCTCTAGAAAAAAATTGATGCGGTGATTGAGTTACGGCACACCATTTGCATGGAATGAGAAGACTTGGTTCGAGTTCTTGACATCAATCTCTTGTATGTTTCCACGTTGAATAACCTAATATCTGTTTAGTAACATATATTACATATATATATTACCTAACTCTAAACTCTCACTCTCAGTTTTCCAAGTGTCGTTAGTCGTTAGCTGCTAGTTGTAGTTGTCCCCAGTTTGTTTACTTATTTCTGTTATATATTATTATGCCATGTTGTGTCTAACTATGTGAGCGTGAGTGTGTCCCAATCTCAATACATGCTTCTTCATTCATTTCATTACACAACACAATATCAACATAACACCATACCAGCAAAAATCTCGAACGTAAGCAAGTCTGCATGCACAATTCACACTCTGCTTTTCCAAACAAAGTAAGTATTGAAGGATTAAATGAGTTTTTTGATGATAACTCTGCCTACTTAGTTACTTAAGAAGATTAGATAGAAATGTAATAAGATGTAAACTCTAAATGAGTGTGTTTTGATGACGACATAGGAAATTGAACAAACAATCGTTTAACAAACACTCTGTTACGTTCTACGTGTGCTGTGCTTCATATGACTTTGACTATTATTTGGACTAAGGAAGAGATGAGGATAAGGAATTGAACAAGCAGCCGTACCTCCATTCAATTATAATGTCAGACAGATTAGAGAAGGAAGAAAGGCGAGAAAGAGGATTATCAAAAAGGTTGTGTAGGTCGTTGTTTATGTACTATATATGTATGTAATTACATATTGGACATGTCAATCCCCTACTAGTCAAATAGTAGTCAACTCCACATCTGAATATAATATGATGATATTATAAAGCTTTGTACATGCTATGATATTCTATTTGCTTTTAATAGTATTTGGTAAGTATATAGTACTATAGTATACTTGTGCAGTCTGCAGTTTTTTAGGTGAATAGTATATTCGGTAGCTCCGTGGAGGATTAAATGGAAATCTATCGTTACGATTCACTTCACATCCACATTTAAGGAAAACTGCTATTCTACAGTCCTGGCCTGGCTAGAGACAGACTTGAAACACGGAGGAATAATTCTATCTCAAGACAGTTCGTTGCTCAACTCCTGAAAACAATAACACTGCGTGACACTGTCACAATGCTCACATTTATTTTGCACTTTTAACGTTATTTCTCTTTTAGCTACAATTCTTCTAGTCTAGAGTTTAGTGGAGTAAAAGTAAGAGTATCTAGTAAAAGTATTTTAATATGTGTGTATTGTGTGTAAATGTGAATACATACGTACGTGAAATGACACTAGGAGCCTACATTATTTTCTCTAGGAGACTGCGGCCTATTATTCTAAGGTGGGTGTATTGTAAATGGGAGTAGTTCAGATGTAAGATGTAAGATGTAATATGTATAAATAACAAATGTAATAAGGTGGATCGGTTATCTAGAAAATCGTATATAAAATTATTCGGCTCAGTTCAACTGTAATGTAGGTATGTACATACATTCTAGAGAATTGCTCACTGCACTACCCGCTGTTATTTTCCTATTTTCCATTCCAGCACACGATTTCAATGAATCAGTCGAAAAATAAATGCCTTAAATACATCCGGCTGTTGAAAGAGAGCGAAAGGAAAATTCGACTAAAATACATATGTTGACACAGAAAATATCTTTAAAATAGTGTTTCGCATGTCTGGCCTTATCCATTCGTAGATAAGCATTAAGACGATTTATATTCCTAATATACAAAGAGACCAGAACAGAACAGAACAGGTACGTATGTCTCTATTTCCATTCTATGAAGTGATATAACTAATTCATATAGCTTTTCTAATGGACTATACTTCCAGTTTCACAAACTTTTAGTATGCCGCTCTCATTCGTGATGAAATTTAGGGCACTGAACGAATTCACCGAAGGAATGGATGGAACAAGAGTCTGTGGATGGCACGACGACAGTAATGATTACATGAAGTGAGTCTTCTGTCGCCTCTTCTTCGATATTATATTTTGTTAGGACTATCGCCAACGACAACCAAACGGAGCTTCTGCTATGGTGGTCTAGTTTAGTCAAGTAGTTTAATGAAGTGGAAACAAAACACCTATTTATTTTTTATTATATCTGTACTAAATTAATTTACACTTTACTCAGAAAAGTTAAATAACTTTCGTTAGATCTGAGTCTCATTCCTTTTCTATAATAAATAAATAAACACTGCGCTCCACTTTCATTTTCTTTTCAATGAAAATGTCAGTCAACTTTTAAAATGCATTCTACATTGATCTGGAACAATTATTTACATGGACAATATGAATAATAAATAGAATGACATGCCATGCCCTGCTCTAAATAACATTCATTAGAGATGCGATGCAGTAGTGAACATAATAATAATAATATATTATGTAGAACGCACGCATTTTTAATCATACTAATATATTTAGGTAGCATTGATAACAATTAACTCAAAGCTATGTAACTGATTGATATGACGGGATTAATGAACCTCAAGGCTGGATAAACGCTGCACAATTTCTTTGTTTACTATTTTCATTTTTTAAGTTGCATAATGCATTCATATGACATAATTTTAATGCACGCAAGACTTACTATTAGAGCTAAGTATAGTACTTAGTACTTAGTCCTTACATACATATTGCATTTACTCCAGTACTTGCTAAAGGTACATGCATTCATTTTATACATTTCATACACACAGCATATTAACATCATTCATTTTAGTCTCCAATATAGGATGTAGAATGAGGGATGAGTTCGCAGATTTATTTTTAGCCTTACAGTCACCACATTGCAGGGCAACCAATATCATCACTCTTGATACCACTGCTTTTTGATACAAGCTAAACATTTTTTACTTATGTGACACTGTAAACTACTTACTCAAGTCTTAATCAGACTCTACTAGTATTTCATATAAGTTAAAGCCATTACCGTCACAAATTTTCAAACATTTTGTATTTAGTTGTATAACTCTCCAGTTCGCCTTTCACAAGGCAAATGCAAACGGCTATTTAATCATGACGAGTCAGTCATAAATGTCAAATGTAATATTGAAAATGGAAAAGCTTACAAAAATAATACCAGCATGGAATTTCAGTTTTATAGTACAGACACTAAATGTTATGTTAACTATTTAACAGGGTAAACTAGGGAGTACATAATTAAATTAATGATTTCTTAGTCACTCCGCAATTTCCGCAATTATATTTCATATAGGGATTCTTTGACTGTTATTAGCAGTTAATTTTATGCAAGGCTATAGTGACATTTTTACCAATGGCATAAAATTATAAAGATTACGTTTGCGCTGATATCGTCATGAATGAGTCCTAACCGTCCCCTAACATTTGCACTAAATATTTACAGCGCATTTACTTAGTAAATGTTACCTCTAAAATAGCTATTTGGTGTCTTTGTTAGTTACCTGCGAGTACAAAGCCCATATGGAGTGCATATTATTACTAAAATATAGCTTCCCTTCCTTTGTATTGTAGATAATGTTACTTATTTAATTTACACTTCATCACTCAAAATACTACACATAAACTTAATACCTCTCTTGAAACATAATTGTCACCACCGTACTACCTAGTATAATGTAGGTAATAACTGATTTATTTAATGCCATAAAAACTGTGAATTGCAATAGAATTAGCTCTGTCTCATTTTACTGTGCATTCAAATTCTAAAAAAACTGTTTACTCTATATTGTACCTATAGAACAACAGCAATATTTTTCTAAGCGTACTGATTACATGCATTATATTAGGTGTAATGCGACATAGAATAATTATTTGCAACCCAAACATTTCAAGGTTTTTTCAATAATGATGCAATACTACTACAATGTGGAATAGCATTAGTCATCTTCGTTTGAACCATTAGGCATGCAAAACCCCTTATAAGTACTATTAGAGCTATACTTTACATTTGCAGGCACGTAATACATAATATGGATGATCACGTTTCTATTGACCTATAGCTATGTGTGCAGCGAGAAGGTGGTGTGAGTCTGTAATCTATCTGTATCACAGATACTTAATTGGAGAACGCTTCTTAATCGTAGTATCGTATTACACCTGTCCGTAAGTTTGTATTTGTATATTAAGTATACCATTAATCAATTTACTCCTGAGTAATAAGTAATCTCGCATCTTCTTGAGACTCGAATACCATGCAATCCAAAAGACAAAGGGATTACTTGAAAGATTAGCAAGTAAGGTCGGACAAGCAGATTTTTCATTATCAATACAGACATTGATTAATTTCAATTTCATCTATCCACGGTGCTTTATTGGGTAGCGAAAATATCTTAAATTTTAGTAGTAAAACCATCGCAAAATTATGGTCAACATAGTTTTTCATTAGATATTTTTGCTTAAACTTATTGTAAATAAGTTTTTATAGGTTGATTCCAATTTTTATAGTTTTTGGATATTGTTTTGGCAAATAAATAAAGTTATGGTAAAATTAGTCTAAAAAATTATGGCAAAGTAAGTTTTAATATGGTGCCATTAAATATGAGCCGTTTTTAATCAGAGAAATATTTCATTTAATTTTCTTATTTGCTTCAATGAAATACTTCGCTGGTCTATTGCGATGTACACGCAGGTATGTGTAGAGGTTGATTGAATGTTGAACAATAGTAGCTGAAGTGTAGCCATGAAGGATGCTACATGACTATTCTCGGGTAGGTAGTGGAGAAGGCAAACCTTGCTTGTTTAAGTGAATTAGCTCCATAAAAGTAAAAATACATAAAAGTGTAGGTAGAAATTGGCGAATGCAAGTATGACTAAGGTATTACAATATTTCTATTGCCATAAAATATTATTGGTGTGCCATAAGAATTCTAGTATCTAGTATGCATACCTAACAGTCAATATGAGTACATAGTTCATGTACTCATCGTGATCAATTGGAAATAGGCAGTTAAAACAGAACCGATGTGTAAATTGTAAAAAAGTGTGCATTCCATCTCTATAACTAAATATATTTACACAGAATGCACAAATAGATGACACCATCCGAACCACCACCATGTAGATACATACAAGAAGAACCTGCCTACGCAACTATTACTGGTTATGACACGGTATAAGAACATTTACACTTCACACCGCGTACACTGCGAAAATATACGTAGGTGTGTGGAGTGGATTATATAGTGTGTATGTGTTTGTGTACTAAAACGCATTATTTTTTGCTAAACTAGAATTTTTACTTAAGGCAAATCCGCCATGCCATACAAGCTATAACAATAGGGATTGTATAATGTTCTTTTTCTCACGAAACGACTCTTCTATTCCACCATGCAAAGCAAGTTGCTGGTGATGCGTATTTCTCCATTTGCAGGTAAGCGGTAAGCACAGTACTACTTACTTAAGCTTTAAGCTACTACTTAAGATACATCTTGCATAGCAATAGAAACTGTACGCATATCACGCAATAAAAAAATCGGGATTTTGGGTTACTCTCCCCTCTCCTTGTAATCAAGTGCTGTGAATCAAGGGTAAATGTTTTGCTTCTTCCCATCTTAATTACGTCATTATTGGGCAATACCCCCGCCCTATCGAAAATCAAATCCATTTTTAATAAATAGTACTTACTCTAGATTTTCTATAAAAAATTCAATTTTGTTACTAATTAAAAATAATTATAATTTAAGCCATAATAGCCATAAACGCTTTAAAATATTTATTGCCAATCAGTTGCTAGTAGCTTACCTGAAACAAATGAGGAATCGCTGAAAAAATACTGGAATTGCAAAACGCTAGCCAATTTAACGGCAAGCGCTGTTGCCCTTAGTGTACGCTTTTTGTTTCCGACTTCCTCCCTCCCCAACGTGATTAAATAATATGTGAATGTCCCCACGGGTATACCTAGCCTATGAGTAAAAAGCATAGCATAACGAAAACGGCACAGTAAATACATGGCTAGGCCACTGCACATTTTTGTCTCATAAATAAGCAAAATATCTAATAAGCAATAGAACATTGCGTGCTAAAGCTCGTATTTAGCAAGTATTAGACCCAGTTAAGTAGTATTATAACATGCTATCAACACAATACATACTACATCATTTCTGCTATTTACATATTAAGTGTAGTAATAATAATATCTAAACAACAATCAGACTTTTGTGTTTACTGTTTATAGTTATCGTTGATGGGGCTCGGCTGGCTGTGTGAGTTCTATGATTTTATCTGATGGGAATTGGGAATGCGATGCTTTTCTATACATACTACATACATACCTGTTTCTCATTGTGTGATAATTTACAGCATTGCTATTAAATATATTGCATCCATTCCATCTCCTCGTCGTACTACCCTACTACCTGTTACCTATCGTACTGTGCTGTTCTAAACTTTACTACACTTTTTGTATACCTACCAACAAACGCAAACGTACCAATACCAACTACCAACTACTAAAAATCGCATCTCCCCTTATTCGTCCATGTGAATGTGCAACTTTCATTTTTCTTTGTAGGTTACTGTTACATAGGACGTAATAGAGTCGCTCGCTCAGGTAAATATATGTGCACAACAAATAAGTTTATACCAATATAAGTGTAATAGTAATAGTAGCGAGTAGGTACCTGCATAATAATATTATTATGGAGTGTAAACAAAACAAGCTTTAATTTGATATCGTTATAGTTGATACTTTGATACTTATAGAGTGCTTATTACATACATACGTATCAGTATAACCAAAGATAGTAAAGTGAGACAAGACAGCTGTATGTAATATCAAGCCTAATCAATCCCCTTTACATTTTTGTTAACAAATAATTCTATAACTACGATAAAAAACAAATATAGACAATAGAGGTAACACAACAGTACGCTACAGAGCAATGACCGTACTATAGTTTGTAATATTTATTATCCTAACATTAGTTTAGAAGTGTACATTACAATATTTATTTTCTATTGAGTTCCTGAGAAGACGTTACTCAGTGTTATCCTTAACTTTTCTCAGTGTCCTCGACTAAGTACGAGAAGATACATTCTATATTCACGTACGTACGTAAACTAGTAGCAGTATTCAAATACACTTCATTGTCTTTCCTTACAATATACAATAATAACACGTTTACACGAAAACGAAAGTGCTAGTGGCTAGAGAAACATTACACTACAGTATTAGTGATAATAGAGAATAGAGTACAGTCTCAATTTGTTCTGCTTTCTAGTGAGATTTTCATATTTTCTGTATACGAGAAGCTGAACATTTTTCAGCAAAATGGCTTTCATCAAATCGGAGCGTCTCGCCTTTTTAATTATCCTGCTTGCTTGGAATTTCCACAAATCAGGTACATAAAATATTAATAAAAATTACTTCAGAGAGAATTGTAAGATTTTTTGTTGTCCAAAGATGCATATTGTTTTAGTACATATTTAATTTACCTACCTATGTATTTATTATGAAAGTCAATTTGATATTCATACGTGCCACAGGCGTAATACTTATTTGAAAAATTAATATTTTATTATTTCAGAGTCCCTAAAATGTTACCAATGCGACTCTTGGGAACATACTGGATGCTCGGATAACTCATATGTGGATGACAGATACTACAATGACTGCTACTTCAGGACGTCTCTTCAATTTAGTTCTCTCAGAAGTTCGGAAGTTCCTGTGTATTGCCTAAAGGAAATAACCACCTTTACAGATTTGAGCAATACGGCAGCAAAATGTAAGTGAAAAATACTTTAATAAGTAAAATTATGTACATGTACGATAAGCCATATAAATAGCATTTATGAAACGATGAGTAATAGTTATGTAAATTTCAATTTTATAAATTGCCTATATGTACCCATAATCCGAAAGGTTTGCCATACCTCCTACATAAATAATTAATTTATGTACTATGACCGAAAATTAGAAAGACAATTGCCCAACAAATGGAATTTTATCATTAATTTGTAATCTCATAGCTGGTACTACAATACGATCCAACGATCTTATAAATAATTTTTGAATTCTTGCAAGCATAATGATATGTGCATAACAATTACAATATCTTATGTCAAATAAGTAATTGTTCTCTTTGTCACAATTATTTGGTAGATTGCTTTTCTACATGTTCTATTTTCGTTCGTTCAATAAAATAAACTAGTCGCATACATTTCTCTACGGACAATTGCAACAACAAAGGTCTCATATATACGATAGTTAAACAATAACTTATTCCACGTATGTATAAGTATGCCGTATAATATAAACAGTGGGCTATGTCTAATATTTTTTGGGTCATGTTAATTGACTGTTTTATTTGTCATCAATTAGAGCTCATTATTACTATTACTATTTAGAGCATTGATTTTTTTCCTTATGTAGAACGTTACATAGCATGTTACATAATATGCCGAAACGATAGTTTGCATGTTTAAGAATGTCTCAAAGTTTGAGCTGAGACTATGTAATATAATGTACCTAAGTATGCTCTTTAGGCGTAATATAATGTACAGCTCATTAAATAACTGATTAGTTAAGTTTGAATGTAAAAAATAGCCTATCACTTAATAGCCAACACGAATGTAAGGAATTCTCATAAAAGAAAAAAAATAGGTATATGAAATTCTGGAACAGACTTTTCATGGAACTGTAGTTTGTAAAAGGCTTTAAGGAATTTTTCACATATTTAGCAACAATTAACAATGCCATTTTTGCTTGCCCGTCAATTTCCACTTTTAATAGTTTTTACTAGTAAATACAACCCCTATTAAAATAGGAATACGCAGGCAATTGTGGACAATATAATACAATTGATATTCAATTTACATAGTATTGAACTCCCCTATTGTAATTTTAAGAAACCTACATGTTAATGAGTTAAGTATAAGGAGTTTCCCCATATGGAAAGGGTCCTCAAAGTATTATGTACTGGATCAGAATTTAGCTAACCGATTTACTTGTTCTCTTGCAATAGATCATCAACCCCATGTTGTTCGAAGATGCACATCAATTCCATCTTCTAAAGTCTACAGATCCAACCCATTTCAAGTACAGGATGAATATGAAGACGACTGTGAACGGCAGAACGTTGTAATTCAATCAATATCCGGAGTACGGAAAGTTTGTTCCTGCTCAACCGATGGGTGTAATTCTGCTGTTTCATTGTCCACGGCAACATTCTTTGGGCAAATTCTATTTGCTTTGACGATGTCCACTTTTGCCAGATTTTACATGACTTCGCCAGCTTAGACCATGAAATTCACAACTGAATTCTTGGATTCTATCAAACTAACTAAAAAACTACAATTAGTACAATATCATGCCACAGTACATCATTTAAGCATCAGTCCATAATCATCAATATTATTTGTTGTCGTGGCTAATCACATTACCAATCAACCTGGTTTTGGTTTTCAAGGGCTGTTTTTATGTTAAAATATATATTTCAGGGAATAATTTCACTCTTTTTTAAATCAAGAAAAGGCCGATGTTACTTATAGAATGATATACAGTCGAACTCTTCGAAGTTTAAACTCACTTAATACGAATCCCACAGAAATTCCCTTTATCAAATATTTATTTTGTTAAAGGATAAAATCTCATGAAGCGAACAAAACATTGAAACCTCGAACCTAAATAATATATTTCTGATAATTATTATAACTTACAGTATATGAAAATGCATGGATGGAGATATTTCAAGCTATTGACTTATGTTAAGGATGTCAATTGCCCTCTAAATTATTTGTAATTTTCCATAAAAATATTGTTTAGTATTTCATTTAGGCATTGCTTAGTTTGTCAGTACAATCATTAAAAATATAGAATGGCTGATCGAAGAGTTTGGATGAGACTTTTGTTTTAACAAAAGCTGAACAAAATATTGGTAATTCAATATCTAATTTACATGTACGAAATTTTAATCATGTTGTGTTTCACCGGAGGTGGTAATTTTTGTAAAGTTCAGTCTTCAGTGCTTCCAGAGTTACTAATGTCCACTAGGAGAGGACACATTCAGGTCGGTCATGTCATTCATATCTTCGTTTTTTTGTTAAAATAATATTTTTAATTAACCTCCTTCTGCCCAATCACCACCACAAGTAAGCCTTAGTACATAGTTATAGTACTGACAAAATTACCACCTTTGTTGGATATATACTTCTATTACAATTTATAGAATTGCCTATAACCGTTTGAAAGTATGCTACGCCAATTGTAAGATCAAGAATTTTTACATACAGTGTCCTTTTAAACACCAATTGAAAATCTTGAACAAACCTTTAAATATTTGAGTCTAGTCCTGTTATACCATGCTTTAATTTTGTCTTATTTAACAGGCACAAATATTGACAGAAAATACCATAACATTTTGACATTAGTATGTAGAAAAGAGTATATCAAAATACAATACAAATATATATTATTATTATGTAGCAATACATGAACCTCAATAACCTCATGTCAATATGCTGTCTCAATTTACTAACAAACAAACGTTATTTTTGGAAGTATGCTACTTCTTGTTCAACCTAAGTAACTATTTAATAGACATTGAAATAAGACCACATTTTTACAAATAAACATTTACTAACCATTTTAAAGCCTTTAATTTTAATATTTATTCTTATAAATAGCAAAATATAATGTACGTGTATAAAGTTTAACTACTTTTTGTCTTGCTCTTAGTATTTCTTTAATGTGTCTTCTTTGTAGCTACATATTTTTATTGAGTCTAAATTAAATACTTTATTTGTATAATTATGGTTTCAGCCTTACTCATCATTATCTTCACTATCATACATTATGTCATTAAAAGATGGGTTTCTATTCATCTCTGTCACACTGTATTTGCAGAAAATACATGAAATATAATATTATCAGTCGCCACCATACCATGTCATTGCCAATGGACCGAAATGGATATTATGCAATAAGACTAAACCCTCAAGTCTACATAATTTAGCATTTCCTAAATAGAAATAAATATAAAGATGGTATGTAGGTGTACAAAACTAGAAGATAAAATTGAAATTGCATTATGGGTAACGATTTATATCAAATACATTATTTAATATGGAGGTACGTTGATTTTATATATGTACAGTAACCTTTTGCATATTCCTAATATTAGGTATTGTTATATATTACAATAAGTAAATGTTAGCTACTACGTAAACAATCACTTGCAATGTTGCAATGTTCATTTGACGAATTTAGGAAATTAACTATATTGATGTACAAGAAAGTACTTTAACTTTGACTGTCGTGACTGGTAAACTAACATTATTGTTACACTAGGAAGGCTTCTTGTCCGATTTTGAAGAATCTGCACCTGCTCCCCAAACCAAGCCTCCCAAAAGAGCCACAATAGTAAATCCTTGTGCGGCGATTCTTGCTCTCATCATATTTTGAGATTGCTGAGATCGTCCCTTTCGAAAGCACCACAAGCCGTAACCGAGAGCCCAAACAGTAGCCATAGCTCCTAAAATAATAAATCGTCTTTTAGTATTTGGAAATCAGTTTGTCGGTAGAATATTATCCAAATGCTTGTATCTAATCATTAAGAATAATAGATTAATGTCCCCAACCCCAATATCCTCATTACCCAACCGCCAACCCTATACCAGAACCAGAATTAAGTAAACTTTTGTGGTGGTCATTGGAAATGTCGGGTGAAGTGTAGTAGTAGTAGCCAGGTTTAGGAACATAAGAACTATAGATTTCTTGGTAGCAGCTCATTTCCTACTTTCCTGCAATCTGCAAACCTATGACTTACCAGGGCCTACAATCAATCCGTTTTTTACAAATTACATTCACATTATGGTGGCACATTTCTTACATGGATCATATTTTTATTTAATCCAATATCTTTATCATTCATGATTTGCATTACAAATAGTAAATTGACATTTCCTGAAGAAGTGACAACCTTTCAATGGGAGGGTAGTGTACTAATAAAAATATGCTTCTCTAGCTGACCTAATCATATTTTACATATCGGTTTAACATATTACGTTGAATCTGATATGAATCTGAGAAATGCCTGCGTTTCCTACCTCACAAAAGCTCAATTTTTTGAATATCCTGAGAAATGTTGCTACAATTGCATTTTTCTAAAAGTTTTGTGACCATCGTACTTATATCAACAACTCACAATTCAACTTGGTAATATCACCAACATCATCACCTGTTTGTATTAGAATTAGAGCATCCCTTGAAAAAATTTGACACAAGATTATTTATACGAAAGGTGAAAGTGAAAGGCAACACAAAATCATTGAAAGGTAATAAAATGAGATGCTAAAACGGTCATACCAATTGGCACAAACGGATTCTCTTTGATTTTTCGGGCAAATTTCGACTCTGACTCGTCTGCATACCTCTCCGCACTTTCTTCACAAAACTTAATCCACTCTAATTCTGCATTATAATTTTCGCTTGCGGACTTCTCTGGTTTTGAAGCCATTTTAATTAAAGATCCAAATTGTACTCAACTTAAATAGCAAATTCTATTCTAAGTATGTACAGATGTTTGCGTTATTTTTTAATGATGATTTCGTATCGAAAACATTCGATTTGGTCAAGTGTCCATCGTCAACTACCAGCATATCAGCAGTAGTGAGCGTAATGTTTATTCGCTCAAAATTCAAGCTAAAAATATTAAAGCTTTGGCTGCCTGATAATGATAAAGTACAGTTTTTAAAATATGCGCCATGCCGAGACAGAACGGGGCATTGAACAAACATTTGTTACCCAATGCCAATATATCATGTTCATTTTGAGTTTGCAGTCTAATATACGCAAACCGATTATTAATTAAGGGAGGATGAGGACCTGGAAACCAGCTGAATTCCTAAACAAACACCGATAAATATATGAAATTGGCCAAAATATAAATTGAGAAATGCAGCGGACTTTCTATTCGATGTAATTCCATATGTATGTTTGATCTAAAGACACTCAACACAAGAATACGAACTAAAGGTAATTGTTTAAAGCCAACATAAAAACCATAATATTACACATAACACACATCCGACATCCGGGCAGGTGAATATGAACTACTTATAATTATGAAATGAAGTATGTACTTGTACTACATTGAAGAATGATAGTAAAACATAGTCATGCAATATATTTTTGCTTTGCCCTACTTACTAGGATGAAGTCCTAATGACCCAAAGTTAAAATCACAATGAAATTCTAGCGTAAATACAGGTGTAGGTGCCTATCAGTGCATTAATTTGTGATTCCTTAGGCTACAAATACAAATTAATTATAGGTATATGCAAATTGTATTAAAAATATCAATTATTCATTTATTTGTAACAATATCCTAACCTAAGCTATGCAACAAAAACATCTCACAATATTTTTAAATCCATGTCGTATTGCGGTAAAAATAACAATACATGATCATTTTGTTGTAACATTATCCTAACCTATGTAACAATAACATTATCCTAATTCCTAACCTATGTAGCAAAAACATTCAACAATATTATTGCTAAATACAAGTGCTATAGTAAAAATAACAATACTAGGCATTTGATAGTAGCAACATCCTAACTATGCAACAAAGACATTCAAAAATAGACTAACTTTACATGATATATATATTTAATAATGTTTTATGGCAGGATTTGATTAGAAAGCTGTTGACATGACGTGACCATTTGTTTTGTGGAGAAGTATATTTTTCTTTGAGCAGCAAATAGTGATTCCAAATTGGCAAGTAGCTGCTCCTCACGTCGGAGGGTTGCTTCGTGTACCTGCCGATTTAACAACAAAAAAACGATGAAAAAAGGTATATTGATCGTTAACGCTTTGGGTACGACATACCTTAAGGAATACCCCAACCCATGACTGAACAATCTCGGAATGCAGACGTGTTTTCAGCATCTCTTTAAGAAAATCAACAAATTCGCATAAAGCTGCAACTGAGCCACCACCTTCTGGACTAAGAGCCCGGATTTCGATTTCCACAAATGCTAAGCCTTTACTACTCAACATCTCACGGATACATTTATCTGAATTAATGAAAAGTGGGAAATGTTCAACATGTCATACAAACATAATTAAGCAAGTTTAATTAATTCGATTATATCATACAGTCTTCTTCATTTTTCTCCGGCTTCATTAACAGAGTTCCAAATGGGGAGAACTGAATAGCCATTTTAGCAATTTTAGATGGCGGTTCGTCTGTATTTGGTTTCGCGATATCAACATGCTTCTCGGTTGCACCGTCAATAATGTTATTGATGAAAAAAGGTGCCACGTAAGTTTGAGGTTGGCTTGTAGAATTTTTGACCTCCTAAAATATCAATGCATTTAGAAAGACATAATTGCAATTTACATATCCCAACTTGATACTTACATTTTTACTGTTTATATTTAAACAGGTTCTCCATTTAGACTGATTTGTCAGATCCATCGTTATGTATTTATTTAATATCTGATCCAGAGATTCAAACAGTGTTTCTCCAGGACGATAAGCTTTATCAAACTCGGGATCTATTTTAAACACATAATTAAATATATACCACGCTTTTTGATTAATAAAATCATTTCAGAGAATTCAGCTATGTTTACCCTTAAATCCCTTCACGTAAGCACTATCCATAACGGGTGGCTTGTAATACCGTGAAATAGGCAATAACGAGACATGCTCGAACATTGTTTTATTAACCCATAGCACTATGCCAAGCTGCTCCCCTTGAGCGGTTGCTAGGTACTGCCCATCTGGAGAGTAGTCTAGTGTGGAGACTATGTCCTCAGTTCGGAAAATATCAATCAGGCTATATAAAACAAATGATTATTATTTGGTAGATTGTAATAAACAATTTAGATTCCTGGTCAAAATCTCTCGTCTGACAACATCTCACATGCTGCATTGAAGAAGTATAGATATCTTATGCACCAATGTGTGACATTTTGTTCCACGGGAGATTTTGTCAGCGTGAGATTTTCCCACACAACTCACACGAGAGATGTTGTCCTATTACCAACAATTTAGTATGTAAATGTAACTTACCTCCCCGTTGCCAAGTCCCATGTTCTAACTAGGCAATCGGTTGAAGACGCTGTTATCCACGCAGTACTCGGAGAAAACTTAACATCAGCAATAGAATCGGTGATATCTTCTATATAACGAACAACATCCATGGATTCAATATCATATATTACTATTGTAAAATCCTGAAGAGCAATCGCAATTTTGTCCCTTAAAAGAAACCAAATTCAACATTTAATTAAAAATAATAATATTGAGCAGGTAAATAAAATATTAGTTATAATTGTATGCTACGATTCGAATCTTGTGCTTCATAGTTCGAACGCGTGCGAGAAGGTGTTTCCCTTCGAGCGGATTGTATTATAAAATTTCGAGTTCGAATTTTATATCTTCTGATACGTGAGCACAACTACCTTTAGAAAACTTTAAAGACTTACGTAGTCCTGTTGCTGACTATGAATTCTATTGGCGCATCCATAACACATTTATGTAGAAGTTGACCAGATTTAAATTCGGACACCATGATTTCACAGAAAACACCAGCGCTCACGACTTTTGTATTGCAATTACTTGCAGCAACCCCTGTTACTGTCCCGCTATATAGAAATATAAAGTTTAACTGATTTGATCATTACACTAAATTTTTTACGTTAAATATACAATAAAACACTCGTAAAAACATTTTACTTAATTATATATCTATTAATTCAATATTGGCTTGCATACACTAAATTACAAATAAATATATTTATACGAACAATAAGCCATTTTACTAATTTTATAATCTTACAAATGTCTCTCATAGCTTCTTCGATGTTTGTGGGACTGTATATTAAAATTTTCAACGAATCCTATGTCATAACCAACTATGACAAATTGTCCACATGATGTCATATAAATGCACTGCAATCATAAAAGATAAGTTAAAATTATTGCCTATGAGTGTGAGTGGAATTAATTATGAAAATACTTAATTTGACTTTTAAACTTACAGTAGGAGATGCCAAAGAAAAGTCTGGTTTTTGAAGAACCTTTTTATTGCATTTTGCGTTGTGAACTGACCAAGTAGACAATGACACCTTGTTATCATGAAAAGCCGCTAAATCATCAAAATGAGTGTTGTTGGCTTGGCTTGCTAAAGCAATTATACAATAATTAGTAATTTTTGCAACATTATAAAATGACATAATAACTAACTACTCAAGGATGTGTTGATGTGTACATAGCAATATGTGATCATACCACATGTGAAGTCTCTTATCATATGATTTTGCACATTGTCACTGCCTTTCTTGTACTTTTTGTTTAAACAACGATTTTGCGTTTCATCATGAATATGGAACATTCTAAATGAACCGTCTGGTGACGCGCTGAGAACGTTAAAACCTTTTTGCCCATGAAATCGAATTCGATTCGGAACTTCTGTGTGACCTTCCCGACTGTTCAAAAGGCGAAAGCCTCCATCTGACTTATCAAAAATCCACATCTGAAAAAATACATTAAATGTAATTGCAACTGATCTGTGTTGTGAAAATAAATAAAAATGCACATTTGCTCGGCATACAGACCTTAACGCTGTTATCCGAAGAGGATGAGACAAATATTGGTTCCTGTGGAAAACATTGAAGACCGAAGACTGGACTGCCATGAGCGTGTTCAACGTACGTAATTACTTCTCTCTCTGTAACAAATTTAAAATGAGACAATATGTAACAACAAAACGAGCTATAGTATTTTGGGCACCAGCGGCCAGGATATCCATCTGCATTTCGTCTTTCGTGAATATAATAAATACTTACTTTCTAAATCCCACACAGTGATGCTACCACCACGACTTCCCACCAATAGTGAATTTTGTGTGTCAGTTCGAAATGCCAAACTAATGGGTTCCTCTGGGCATTTCAGCTTGAATAACGTCAAGTCGTGCTTTAGATCGTGGAAAATAACTTCGTTATTTTTCAATGCGATTGCAACAATGTTCAGTGCAGGTGCCTGTTTTAGACAAAATATCATTACATCATTAGCTGTGTTACAGTTACAACTCGCTATTTTAGTAACAAAAAAATCAAATTCAACATTTAATTAAAAAGTGCTTAAAGTGTTTGCAAAATTAGTTCACCTGAGCAACTTGTATTATAGGAGACTTCCAGCCTTCAAAATAATACACACTAGTGTTTTTCCTAATATTCCACAAATGCATATGTCCTTGTTCAGAATAAATGAGAATTTTATTAGTGTACGATGCCGGGTGCATCAATCCGGTAAATCCTATGGTCTGGAATTGTTGTCTTCCCAGGATTTCTATAATAATTTACAAGAGATTATGATAGCATTTAGTAAATTGAACTATGTACGCAACGCATACATAAATAATATATATTTTGAACACACCTTCCGTTTTTATGTCCCACATAAGCATTAGGCCACTTCGATCCACTGAAATTAAGCTTTCGGCGAAAGGTAAGATGCAGCACACATTATTAGCATGACCAGAATACGTATGCTTCAACTAAAATACAAAGAGAACCATTAGATTACCATATACTTCTGTCCAGTTTACCAGTATTTACGTCAAACAAATACAGTCACAAAGTGTCGAATATTACTTCAGTCCCTCGTCTCCAGGCATATATTTTATCTCCACATCCAGTATACACGTGGTAAGTGTCAGCCCCCATACAAGTGATGTCTTCAGGCAAACTCGTACTGATAGTGAGAAGCTTCATCTTAGTAGACTGGTGAAAAAATATAATTATTTATTTTCATTTGTTAATCAAATCAAGAAGTTGATCAGTAGGACAGGACAGCAGCAATGAGCAAGGTCGTCTTATTTTCAACTTTTCAAGCATATAATATTCTTTGCATCCAACATCCAACAAATGTGAATTCTTTGATGCCAATCATAAATAATATAAATCTACTTACACTAAATGTGGCAATTGATTTTCCAATGCTGGTGGTTATGAAGTTTTCCTTGCGGCTGTGAATGTGGCGCAGGATGCACGGGACGTCACTGCTGGCATTCCCAATTATTTTAAGAGATTGAAAAATCCGACTCCCTGTGTTGGGGCACGGTTCTGGTTCGTCGTCCCCGCTATCCATGCTTTTGGTGATTCTTAAAAATCTCTAATTTTGATGTTTCAAAATATTAAAACTAGAAAATTGTGGGTGAAACGAAAGAACGCAAAAGTCGAAATGCAAAATCTACAATCTCGCACTACTGAACTGATCCAGAGTTGGTGGATCTCGCAGCACCACGAGGCATTCGAACTCCTATGTTTCCCTCCGACTGACCGACAGCCAGCAAGAAACCAGCATACATGCTCCGTGTATTATTCATACTACCACACACACACTATAGCATAGGACAAGTATACTTGTCCTGTCCTATACTATCCTGGAGCACAGCAGATTAACATTATATAGACATGCAACGTATAGGGGAAAACTGAACCGGCAAACCCTCTATTGGGTCACTCCGAAGTTCAGTATCCTTCTAACCTCTTATTGAAATAGGAAGATGCTGATATGAGAAATTAGCGCCAGTAAATGCTAGAGGTTTGCTAATCGAGGTGTAGGAGAATTCTTTTCATTTGAGTCCCGCTTCTCTGCAGACGACATTCTTCCAAAAACTTGATTCCGGCTAAGCAAGTTGCTTTTCTTGTTGTCTTCATTCTAGCTCTTTTACTCGTTCGCGTCGTTTGCTACTTTTCTTCACTCTGCCAAACCAACCGGATTTTTGCAAGTAGCTCCTTGTCAATCGCCTTCCATCGTTCCATCGCCAGTAACTAACAAAACTGTTTTTCAGTTGTTATAACTTTAAGCAGTGGACCAGAACTACTGATTTACTGGTAAGCTGATTATTTATGTATCATTTTTAATATAAATAAATATTGGTTTGGGAGCATTGGTTGAAGTGTAAGGATGAAGGATGAACGAACTTGGCTACTTGGCAACGTAATGACGACGGCGACTTGGTTTGCTGCTTGGTTAGTTGGTGGTGATTGGTGACTGGTGATCATTGCATTGGAGCAAGGAAGTAAAGTACGTTTGATATAATAATATACGATATTTGATTTGGATTTTCTGTGTGATTTATTATATAGATAACCATGTCTATGACAAAAGAACAAATTCGCCAAGAGTTAATCAACCACGGGATCCAAGTCCCAGCTGGAAATGTGAAGAAGGTAATAATCAATTATATCCCTTTCTGATAATTATTATCTCTGTATTATTATAAATAGGAAAGTACAATGACAAGTACGGAAATAATATTAAAAGTAGTTATAATTCTGATATTGTTATTTAAAATATAAATATATTGAAATGAACCATGCGATGGTACTAATTTAAACGGCATTCAATTTTTTGCAGGACGAGTATGTCAAATTGTTTGAAGAACACGTTCGCCCGATGCACAAGGTGACCTCTAATTTCTCAACAGATGAGGAGGACGACGACATCCCCATTCCAAACGTTGCAAAGGTTAGAATTCATTATCATTTTTGCAGTTCTGTTGACAATTACAATGTCTACATTTTCTTACTTCATGGTTACAAACAAAAATAATAATAAAAATTATTCTATAGGTGGAAAACAACTCCACAAATGATGGAGATAAATCTGATAGCGTCGAGGTATTACAAGTAGCTGAAATGAGTGACTCCGTCCTCTATGAATTTTTAGTCAAAGCGGGAAAAGGACCAGGGCCGATCATTGGTAAGTAATTAATTGTAAGCATTCAATGATATTCAATTATATTTATATGGACTCCTCATTATAATTTACATTTGAACTTTCTCGCAGGCACTACCCGGGGCATGTATGAGAAGCTTGCCGTATCGGTAATGAAGGAGAAACCAGATTTGCTGAGCCCAAACCCTGCAACCAACGGGCATGAAAATGGGAAGGACGAAGGCGGATATTCAGACACAGAAGAGTAAATTAACTGCATCACATTCGTTTTGGCTCATTTACAAGAAGGGGTATTGTGTAATTATCGTTTTAAATTCTATTATAGTGACGATGAAGCTATTGAGACTGCATCGCGTGCAAGTCGCACTAGTAGCAAGATAACGTCGTCTTCTAAATCACCAATCGTGGAAACACCACCTAATGATTCTCCACCATCGAAGTCTGGAAGGGCCGCTCATCGGAAATCGCCGGACACCCCTTTTGTATTCCGAGGCTCTGCTCTGAAAGATCGTAAGCGCTACAAATAATGCTTTACTATCAATTTAAACATTAAATTGCTTGCGAGGCTAAATAAAATAAATAAGTTCTCATTTGAATATTATACAAATTGTATTAAAATTAGAAAATTGTGCATTTTTAGAGTCGGCTTTTCTAAAGAGGCTGCGTGGACGCAATGAAGACGGGGAGGTCCCTTACAGGTGTGCATCATAATAAATATACATCCATGTTATGTTGTAACAAGTTATGCTGTGATGTCAAAATATTAATCAATTTACTTTACATAGGCGTCCTGTTGAAACCGATGGCAGTGTCGAAAAAGAATCCACCGGGCCAAAAGTAAGGTTCACGGAGCCCTCTAACTTTATCCGGAAGCCTCGGCAGCAGTGGTCAGGAGTAGCCGTGGGTGCCATGACTGCTATTGCTGTGGCAATTATTGGTCTCGGGGCGTATTACGTCATATCTGTAAGTATTTTCAAGTCCCGCAAACTGTAGTAGTGAATATCCGGTGTCTGAGTCTGAAAGTTTATTTAATTTGTTATTTTTTAACAATTTAGCTGAATCGTGTGGAGGGAGAACCACGGGATGAGTTGGACGAACTCTTGGAGTCAATCAACTAGATATAAGTTTTTTAATTTATTTTGATCTGCAAATGGCCATAAGCTGAGGTTTTTATATGAACTGTCGACTTTGGTTTAAACTTAGATACTAGTTTTTTTAAAAATATAAATGACTAATTTCTATAGTATAATCTCACTCAATAGTACGTAAATAGTTCACTCTACAATGTTCATAAGTTAGTAGGAGTTGTATTGAAGCCCCGTATGGATTTATTCAAACTATAAGAAACTAGTCTAGATTTATCCTGTACTGCTACTGCTACTTTATATTTCAATGGAATCACTAAATTACTTATCCATGAATTTTTAGCTATCTATGATATTAATTTAAGTTTGTGTCCATTTCAACACAATTTCATATGTAGGTGTGCTTTAAGTTATGTAACTACACGTATTTTGGAATATCTACCAATACGATCTGTTTACGAATTGCTGTTAATATCATGTAATAATTTGCATTTAATAAAATAAAAAATGCATAATGTACTGTATGATTAAATTGTAAGATTTAGTTTGTTAATGATTGAATGTAACCACGCTCTCTTATAAATGACTTAACTATGTTTGAATTAAATTTTTACTGGTTAGTATCTTACTGTGTATTGTTAAATTCACCCGTTTCCCATGTATTAAGCTCCCTTAATACATCATATAGGATTTAGTTAGGCGTCACAGAAAATTAACCTGTGCATTTTTTACCTGAGCCCTAAAAACCAATCGCGATATTCCGATGGCATTTGTAATCTGTGTATTATTTCCCCATAATTTCTAAACTCTGTACCTATACAATTATTCCGGTGTGGAAGAATTGATAGTTTTGTAAAACGTTAGTGAAACAAATATGTATTCTGTATGATAAGTATGAATGAATTGGTAAAAGTCAACACGTTCAGACTATTAGGAACTGCGAAACCCAAATCAATTGTAAACACTGCCACAATTATTGCTTTATTTACCTTGTTAGTTTTCTAGCTAAGATAAGAGATTTGGAATGACATTTCTATTAATATCTATATAAAATTACACACAGTTACTATGTAATGTTCACTATAATTGTATTACCTCTGTCGTACTCAAGATAAGAACTAATAGCTTATTCAATTATAATAACTTACAAATGCAGATACTTAAGTGGCAAAAGAATGAAAGAAATGGAGATGTTTTGTACAAAACAGCCAAACATTTAATATGATTTTGTTTGTTATGAAGGTAGGTATTACAAAAGGTGGCCAAGGAAAACTTACTGCAAGATAATAAATAGGTTAGCAGAATTGTCCATCCTAACAGTAAAGTAGTTTCAGTAATTATTGAAAAACTGTCGGTAACGTGTTTTGTTTTAGGCTAAATGGTCTGTGTTCATAGGGACAATCCCGCGGATGTGTTTTGGGTTTTTTATGATAGGGATGGTAAATGCTAAGTAAGGTCTGGCGGTGGCAGTCTGATTTTGATTATTACTCTACTGTACATTAAAAATATACTTTGGATAAGGTGTTACATACAATAGATTAATGTGTATTTAAGTACCTATTTGTACATAAAGACGCTTCATTGGGTACATTATAGATAAAATTGTAATAAATTAGTACTCACTTCTACTATAAATACTTAGAATGTGTCTACTGTTAGTAGGCGGTTTTAAATTACGTGTTTATCGCTCAATATTTCAAGAAGTCCTACCTGTTTTTAATCAAAAGCGTAATAATTAATACTCCAGTCAAAAAGTTATATTGTACAAATTGTGTACAATAATAATGTAAATGTACATTATTCAACTGTTCATTGAAAGAATATTAATTAGCTCTGACGCTCGTATTTATTGTAAAAAATGTGTCCTTCTGATTTTTAATGCGACCTGTAAACTACATTTGGGGAAATGCAAAAGGTCATATATTTTTTGTAGGAATGAGTATTACAAAAATTGCAAGCTGGATTTGAGTCTTCTATAATCCCCAATTGTGGTTCTGTAAGGGAAATTTTGAAAATACTGGCAAAGTTGTACGAAAATACGAGTGCTAATGCTAGTTCCAAAAAATATTACTGTAAATGTCCGCCTAGTAGTTAATAACTTAATCCCGAACAATTAGAAAGACAACTCACCGAGACAATTATTTAGAAGTTCAAAGTTCAGCCAATTTCTTCTATATATCTGGGGTGTGTCATTTTGTGTGAAGGAATACGTTTGTAAATGAAATGTGTACGAGTCTTGATAAATTAGACTTTGGTATGAGCTATTTCTTTGATAGCTAACAATACTCGTATCGTGTAAATTTTATGGGAATACCTAACGGTTAAATAGGTTATTGCCTCGTCAGTAATGTACTTAAATGGTACAAAACCCTCTTTTTTACTTTCAAACCTGTGTCCAATTAATTCATCATTTTGTTCATTTTAATGTTTTTCTTACTTTGCCACATTGGCGAAATGTCGTAACTTCGTTAGTTACAAGAAATTGTAAATGGGTACAATTTCTTTTCACACAGTAATAATATATTATTAAACTGAAAAAGACAATTAATTGATTATGTATAGATAAAGTACATAATTTAATTATATTATATTTATGAAACCAGGGTTGTTCCTCTGTCGTACTTGCAAAAGTTGGAGGGTTTAAATTAATTATAATTATTGTCATTAGTATACGTAAATAAGATGATATACTTATTATTAGTATGCTATATTGTAACTGATACAAAGTCTGGATTGAAAACTCTGCAATAGTATGCATTCATGTACATGATATCAAAAATAAATACAAATCGAGTGTTTAAATAATTTTATCTACTCAAACAGCCACTCTTTATTTCATTGTCTAATTAAATTCACAATTCAAGGGGTGTAAAATTATTTTGAGATCACGCTTAATAGCCATACACTTTAATTGTCACTATTCTTAATGCTTGTGGCGACGAGACAGAGATCATTTGATTTAATTAACAAAATTTTAAAATATGCGCATATACATTTACAAAGAAGAAAGTAATTAAGTAGCAACGAACATAATATATAATACAGTGTTCAACAAAATTCAAATAAGGTCACAGCCGGTTCATTTTGTAATTATTTAAGTATGTATATTTTCTCGGTATATTTGTACTAGTCATAATTTAAAAGTTTAACAAAACGATTTCCATATTTATAAATTGTTTGTTAGTTTTCTTGAAAAGTAGCATTGAATTGATATGATACAGTTAGTTTTGTAAATTATAGGATTACGGATACCAAATAACAAGAGTTCAACAAAGAAGATATTCAGGTAATACTACTTCTAAATGAAACAGTCAGCTGAACCTGGCAGATCTCCCGTTTGCTCCCTTACCCAGGAACTAAATGCGTTAACCCGTGTAAACGTCACTATTTGCCGACGAAATTCACTACATGTTGGATCCCCACTTGATATGCCAATTACAACAAAGGAAGTACTAGGTTCGTCATAAATCATCAAAGGAGCTCCGGATATCTGTAGCACGGCAAACCAGAAAACGATACATTGCATTATAATTAAGTGTAGGCCAATATCAACCTTTATATGACTAATTTTTATAGAAATTGAAGTCATGAAGCTTAGAAATTAATATGATAATCATTCATTACCAAACACGGTGGGCTGATTTTTTTCGTCATACCGCACATTACATCACTCTGAATGCCATTTGGCAACCGACTTCTGGGTTTTTTGGCAAATAATTGAGTACAAAGTGTATTTTTCAGTACTTTATACTCTTCATACTCGTAAATGTTCTGTTCTCCAATTTCGCCTAAAATTGCAACATTTATAAAAATACGAATTTTTTGAGGTTAAAAATAATTTGTTGAAGTTATCTATACCTAATTGAGGTAAAATATATCCTGCAGTCTTCGCAGATCTACCGGCAAATGGAATTATTTCCAAAACTCCAGCAGGAAATGGAAAGCAGACAGGAATAGCCTCCTCGCTAATTTTAATTGAATTGGAGATACGAATCTTCAAAATCAAAAAAGGAAATATATGTACTATGCATTCAAGTTCAGTAATTGAGGAGTAGAAACTGTGTTCATTGATACCGATTTATGTATACTAAATCATATTTAGTATGACTAAAATGCTGCTCATAATGCATACGTACGTATATAGATATCCTCAAGTTATAAAATGGAAAGTCTAGTATTTTAGCACTAATGTTTTCATATGTATAAATATAATGGTTGAGTCTGTACAGATAATATTAAATAAGTATGATATGCACTCAACTCGACAATAATATGCTCAACAATAATAGAAATAATTAGTAAGTATAGATTTTACCAATCCGATATTGTTGTACAATGTCGAGTTTAGGTACTTCGGATGATGTAGAGTTTCTGCTATATTTCTGACTTTCTGTAATTCAGAATTGGTGATATTCTGAAAACCAATCGCGAGTTTTCCATGCATAATGATATTTGGCGACCTGAATAAAAAATGTTAATTATTAGTTTTAGCTCAACGTAATTACCAACACGGAGTTACGAGAATGTGTACTAGCTTGTAAACTCCATTGAACAGGAGCGTTATTATTGCTAACTACAAAAAAAAACTTAATTTTCATTGGTAATTTCTCCATTTATTTGCCACTCACCTTTCCAAACAATGGGCAGTTGTAAGAATGTAATCCTTAGTGATAAGGGAACCAAGGCACAACCACTCCACTTGGTTTCTAGCATGATCTCGAAGTCCAATGGAGACCTAGATATAAAATTAGAAATTAGAGGTTGTGCCTTCATTTCAGAAACTCATTTGGTTTAAAGCTAGATTTTAACTTTTGCTAAGGTGGCTTAGTATTAGCATAAGTTATGAAAAAACTGAAAAGCTCACCAGCCACGGCCAAATTCGTTGGTTTGTGTTGTAGAGGCCACACACTATAAAACATATGAGAATTGTTTAGTATGGTAACCACTATTCAAAGACTGCCATTTTGTCATGATAGTGCTATTTATTATAAGTTTAGGCATTTTCCTTCCAGTTTTATTATTTATCATAATCGAATAGGTGAGCACAGTAAACAGTACCGTATAGACAATTTAATTATTCAGGTATGTGAAGAAGTAGTAAAAAACAATACGATTGCAGTTTAAGGACATTATAGTAAGTAATAATGTGTATACTTACATACCTCTACTACATATAATATGTACGTATGTTTTTGGTTAGTTTTGAAATGTTGTGCAGAAAAGGATTTTCATATGCCAGTTTTGTACTGAACAAAAATAATTAGGTAGGTTAGCAGTAACATCGTCAATTAGTAGTAATATAAGAACATGAAGATATCAACGCAAGCAATAAAGTATGGAACGTTTGCATAGCAAGTACTGCTACAAAGTAAAGAGTTTTAAATGGTAAAAATATATATTGTCTATCCGGAAAGTTTACGTGACGAAGAAAGCATTTTTTAATTGAATGCTAAATTAAAAGGCATTGTCTACTCTCGCATACCCCCGATTCCCTCCTATATGCACACTGCATAGCATCTTTAAATTAAGATGTAGATGTAATGTAACTATATGTAGCACATAGTATGTAGACGTAAAGTAAATTAAAATATTTTAACACATAACAATTATAAACTGAAATACCTTGATCAGCATCGGGGGAACTAAAATTATAACCCTCTGAATTGGTAGGTCCCAATTGCACTGGCTCATAGTAAATCTTTTCTTTTTCAACAGGATGTGATTGAACCTGAAGGTTAACAGTCGTAGCTGGTGTACCATTTGACGATTTTACGGCATGTACTATTCCGCCCTTTGGAATATAACCATTAGTCTGCTTCTGGTAATTGTTTGTATAGTTCTTAGCATTTCCTGCTGAAGTTTTACTGATAATTGTATTGACCTTTTTAACATTATTCGAAATTCCATTTTTCTTTATTTCGTCACCTTTAGATGGAAAACTTGCTGGAGAAACTGTGTAAATTAATATAACATTTAGTAGATATATGATTTGTCTAAGAAATAGTAAACGTTTTCATGATAATAAAACCTGGACAACAGATTTCCTGCATTGCATCAGTAAAGCCACATTGAGTGAGATGTTGAGAATATATTTGTTGAGCGAATAGAATTGCTGAGGTCGAACAGAAATGTATTTTGACGCAACTTCCAGTACGTCCATCAGGCAAAAAGCATAATTTTCTGTCATAATATTTATTCCGATGACGTTCTAAAGGTTCGTTCCACGTCGGGAATATAATTGAGTCGCTGTCATCTCTTTTTCTTTGCCAGCGATTTTGATAGTTCCCTAAAATTAAAATATACAAACAAACGAATAATAGTTAAGATTGTTTTTTCAGATAAACAAATCGGATCACAGTTCAATATCCATCAAATCTCAAGGTTACAATGAGTCATATTATACTCTGTGTATCAATGCTTTAACTATGATAATGATGTAAATGTAAGTTTACTTGTTGATATAAAATAATTTTGTACTTCTTATACTACTAATTCAATTCATCTCATGTTATACTTATTTTAGGCACCAATGTGTCATTAGAATAGATGTTTTAACTAAGGTACCCCAAGTAGAGAGCGGTTGGGGTACTCTCCAAAGTCTCAATGCAAAGACAGCCG